>OZ007572.1:41685087-41695087 GCA_963931925.1 Onchidella celtica | reverse complement strand
TTAAAAAAAAAAAAAAAAACCCAGAAGAAATGGAAAATTGAAAAGGTAAACCAATCCAAGAGAAAAAAAAAATTAGAATATGAAATAATATGGAATATTAAACTTTCCTTTTCTTTCTTCAATACATCTATTTTGTGGTCATATTTAAGAGTAACAATTATATTGCTGGCTCCCATGGCAGGGTGAATTATGGAAGGGAAGGCCTGGTTCAGCAGAAAGTAGTCGCGCGTATGGCTTTCGAACGATACCAAATAGTCCCATGTAGCGCGAACGGAAAGTATTGTTGTCAGGGCGCGAAAGTGACGAAAATGCATAATCAACTCTGCATTACACGACGACATAATATATGTTTTAGAAATGCGTTTTTCGGTCCTTTTCTTTCACTTTTGAGGGCCAAACTGATAACCAACCTGGTGAGGAATCATCATAGTTTCCGAAAATCACAAAATCAAAAAAAAAAAAGTGCAAAAATCATCCCAGTATCGATATTTGCAGCCGCGGGCCGCCTTAAGTATCATGACTTTAAAAAAAAAAATATATGGAAATGCAACATATTAATATTTATTTTTCTGTCTGTCCTTTGCCTGCATCAGGTCGAATTAAAATCTAAAACACCAGCATGACATGGAACAAGAATTAACACCAGTGATAATAATATCTGGTTTTGTTTCTTTTAATGCTTTACTGAGCAGAACGAAGCCATAATAATCAGAGACGAAAGCCATCAGGTGGTCGATGAGTAATTGCCGCCATGAGAGAATTATTTTCTGACGTGCAACTACAGCGCGTCTTGCCTTTTGTTTTTTTTAAACAGGCTAAGATGTACAATTTGACTTACACACGTGGATTTATATATATTTGCAAATTTCTTGTCAATTTTTTCAGAGTATTACGAGTGTAATCAAATTTATACGAAACCATTTAATTGTATTTGTGAAATTTAGATTGATGAATCACTGAATGCCAAATATAAATAAAGGACCCAGATGGATCGTGAAAGGCTCAAAGTGGCCGTTGTCGTGTTGACCCGCCGTAAAAGCCAAACTCAAAACTAAACTCCCCCCCCCCCCCCCCCAAGCAATACTATTTTGTTTCAGTGCATTTTGAAACTTTGGCAGCGCTACCCAGAAAGGTCGTCTTTATAATTATTTTTCTATAATTATTTTGTACAGCAATACTTTGACTATTTTGTTCCAGTGCATTTTGAAACTTTAGCAGCTCTGCCCAGAAAGATCGTCGTTATAACCATTTTTCTATCATTCATTTATCCCCAGATCAGCCCTATACTGTATAGTGAGGTGTCCGCAAGTCTATCAGGGCGGCATATGTACAACAAACTGGTCTTTTTGTGCTGCAAACATTTTGATCTCTGCTCTACAACGGTCACTGGCATCCCTATGAAGGTGAGTGAGGCGGGCGGGGCAGGCGTCTTGAATGTGATCAGTAAGTTTGAGTATGTTTAGGTCTTTGTTTCACGGAAGATCGCTGCCCTTAACATTAAAATGTGTACCTCGTGTAGTTAGAACCCGTGGAAAAACTTAACCCTTTCAATAAAGAAACAGTATTGCTGTTAACTCTTTACTGCCCTACCAGTTACAGACTTTGGTTCTCCACTACCATCTCTTGAATACGGATAACTATCCTGATTTAAATTCATATTTTCCATCTAGAGTAATTGAAATAAGTAGATCTTCATATAAATAGCATTTGAGAAAATTTTGCTCTCACAGCGTCAGTAGACAAAGGGTTAAGTGCCACACCTGGTTGCACGAGGCATGAAGAACCAGTTAGATAATTACGGCATACGTTGGGCTTCATCAGGGCGTGGAGAACCAATCAGCTGGCACTGAACTTCATCAAGAGTCTTACCAACCAATCAGATGATACCTAACAGGTAATTCAGACTTTATGGGGTCATGAAGAACCAATCCAATAATACATACCAAATACTTCAGGCCTCATCTAAGCATAAGCCAGATTGTATGTTTCCAGCGGACAAGCAGAATGGAAGTACTTGGAGAGACTGAGTTTCAATATTTCACTTAATTTACCGTTCCACACACGACACAAAGACTTAGAGCTCCCTCACGCTGTAGGTCACCGTAGAATGCTTTCCGGTCAATCTCTTCAGCAGATTGACAAAACTAAGCAGCTCTTCAGTAAAACTGATATTTTGTTTGGATCAATTAATGCTTTAGCCACCAAATCTATTTTATAATATAATAATAAATCTAAGTAACAAGCAAATTCCACTTCCACCGATGACCCTTATGGAATGCTAGCTGTTTTGGCCTGCTTTTATGAGTGTGCCGATTGCGTCGAAAGAATGAATGACGTTTTGTTGCAGGAAAATGCAAAGGTGTGTTGGTTTTTTGTTGTTGATGTCGTTATTGTTGTTGTTGTTGTTGTTGTTGTTGTTGTTGTTGTTTTTTGGGGGGAGGGGTAAAAAGGGGTGGTGGGACAGGACAAACGCCTGGGACATTTATGAAAACCAGAGTCAATGTTAGAACTTTGCAAAAGGCTCCCGCAGCGCCTTGTAGTCCTGGAAAAACAACTTGGGTTTGGGTAAAGCCCTAGAAACAGTGGATTAATCCTAGATTAGCTCTGGGATAGCTCTAGAATTATCCTGAGTTTTAAAAAAATCAACTTTTTTTTTTTTAAGTGGGGAGAATCTGAACAAAATATAATAAATAAACGATTTTTCTACTCATTTTCTTATGGTAAGTACCTCTAGAATTTAACACTTTAGCCTGAAGAAGCTTTGGCAAGGACGTTAAGAAAAAACACTCTCAAAGAGGTACATGAACCCTGTATTTTGGAACGTGATTATGACTGGTCTGAAAGCATTGACTCTTCAGACAAATAGCTGATAGGGCAAAGTACCAACCTAGGAGTAAAGTGACCCACTCTCCCGAGAGCGCAAGATGATTTGCAGACTATTTCATTTGCGGAACTCCCGCCCCAGATGAGAGAGAGAGAGAGGGGAGGGGGGGGGGGAGAGAGAGAACGGGAGAACGTGTCACAGTGACCACAGTGGTGAATATTCGTATCAAATCTGATCGAAAAGTTCTTGGTCTCAGGTAACCATTGTGTTTTCCTTCAGTGTTTAAGATCAGAACACAGTGTCTCCCGCTGTGCTCCAGATATTAAGAAAGAAAGAAAAAGAAGGAATTTGGGAGAGGGGGGGCAGGAAGGAAGAAAGGACGGAATGAGGGAAGAAAGGGTGGAATGACAGAAAGAAAGAAAGAAGGAAGGAAGGAGGGGAGAAAGGAAGAAAGATACATTGAGCCGGAAGGCGGAGGGGGGGGGGGGTGGGGGTGGGGGGGGGGGGAGTGAGGGATTATTCTGTTTTATATTTTGTCTCGTCTCGTGCTTAAGTACATGACAAGCTAAATCATACCGTCCTCTCACAAAATTTGCTACACTAACTTACTGCAGCAGCAGGAAGTCTTCACATGTTGCACAGCGTGTAAGTTTTGGATTTCATTTCAAGAGACTTGAGGCAACCTGCCAAGCGTTGTCTGTGGACAATTGTATTGTGAAAGCCAAACATCGCCAGATTGGTAGTACGCTGTACACGACTCTTCCTGCAATAACCGTAGTGTGAATTAAGAGCCATGGCGCACTGAATCCTGTCGCTTTTGCGTGGATTTTGACTCAGACTTGGACTGTCTTGGATCAGCCAGCGAGACAGACTAAAGCTGGGTTTTCATGTGCGCGGAAACGGAAATGGGAACGTCAAAACCCCATCAAGTAGTAAAGCAGAAAGAATGTTTCCTTACACATAGAAACACTCCTTCTCTTTATTACTTGATGGATTTTTGCCATTTCCGTTTCTGTACACATGAAAACCCAGCTTTACTTCAGTCTCACTTAGCTTTCCCGGTCCTTGGGGTTTTTTCCAAGATCTTGGAATTTGGGAGGTTTCGGTAGGATCGTGGCGTTTGGGATTTTTGGGGCTTTTGTGTTTTGCAATTATTTTTTTTTTTTCGTAAAAAAAAATTTTTTTGTAAACAAAAGAAAAAAAAAAGGAAAGAAATCACAAAATTTCCCTTCCAATTACAATGCAGCTAATAAAAGATGAAACAAGCCAAATAGGCCAAGAGGCAGTCTGAGATTCCCTGTGCCGAGAGGATCTTCTGCGTGATGTGCGAGGTAATCGCTGACGTTAATAGTTTGTTTGTTTTTAGGTCTTTATTTTAGGAGATTCGCTGCCCTAGGCATTTACAACCTCACTTTTCTTGTTCGTCTTTGTTTATTATTATGTTATCTTGTTTCTGTGTAGTTTTGTGGTAGAAATTTTAATTAGTGTTTATTTTTTTATTTTTTTTATTAATAATATTAATAGTTTAAATTCAGTGTACATGTATAATGAAATTGTAACTTTTAAAGTATGTATGTGTATGTGTTGGGGGGGGGGGGAGGCGGAGGGCGGCTGATCTCATTTTGGGATTTTTTATACTGGACTCTTGGGATTTTTGAAATCTTCACCGGCAACGCTAGTCTCACTGGTGCAAGAGGTCCCTTTCAACTCATATATGTCTACATCTCATGCTAGAAGCGAGGCAAGACGGTCGTCGTGACTTTGTGAGCTGTGGCTCTTAAATTTGAAATACGTCTTTCTACTGATTGTCTTCGGGGTGCCGTCGCAAATATTCGCTCCACAGGATTAGACGCTGTAATTGTAAAAGTCTCGTTTTAGTATCTTTGACTTACATGGCTCGTTGATGCACGAAATTGTACCAGACACGGGCTGGTCAGTTTTCCTTGCAGCGAAAATGGAAACCATTGGCAGAATCCCTCTGAAAGTTTCATCCATAGATCTAATTCTGGCATGGGAAAATGCCGATTTTTTGGGTGGAAACTATAGGGTGTCATTTTTAGAATGGGCAAGATCAACATCGGTGTTTTTTCGGAAACTGTTCTTTGGATTTATTTGAAATTTTGCACGAGGTCATAGTTTATATTAAACCTTATGGAATCGTTTCTTTTAGATTCGCATTTCTGAACTTTAAATTGACCAAGCTCTGACAATCAAACTACGATAGGGTATCAAATAATGATAATAATAATAAAATAAATGAATAAAATGGAAGTTATCGTATTGGTCAGCCGTTAGATCCAAACTCTAACTGCTGTTGTCCACAGCGTCCGCTCCGCTCCGCTATTTTTACGGACAATGACGTATGAAAAACTCCGTTTGTTTTAATAGCAGTGAGGAGCGGAGCGGAACGGATTCTGTGGACAGGTATATACAGGCAAAGAGTGTTTTACGTCATTGTCCGTAAAAATAGTGGAGCGGAACGGATGCTGTGGACAGGTATATACAGGCAAAGAGTGTTTTACGTCATTGTCCGTAAAAATAGTGGAGCGGAACGGATTCTGTGGACAGGTATATACAGGCAAAGAGTGTTTTACGTCATTGTCCGTAAAAATAGTGGAGCGGAGTGGACGCTGTGGACAGGTATATACAGGCAAAGAGTGTTTTACGTCATTGTCCGTAAAAATAGTGGAGCGGAGTGGACGCTGTGGACAGGTATATACAGGCAAAGAGTGTTTTACGTCATTGTCCGTAAAAATAGTGGAGCGGAACGGATTCTGTGGACAGGTACATACAGGCAAAGAGTGTTTTACGTCATTGTCCGTAAAAATAGTGGAGCGGAACGGATGCTGTGGACAGGTATATACAGGCAAAGAGTGTTTTACGTCATTGTCCGTAAAAATAGTGGAGCGGAACGGATACTGTGGACAGGTATATACAGGCAAAGAGTGTTTTACGTCATTGTCCGTAAAAATAGTGGAGCGGAGTGGACGCTGTGGACAGGTATATACAGGCAAAGAGTGTTTTACGTCATTGTCCGTAAAAATAGTGGAGCGGAGTGGACGCTGTGGACAGGTATATACAGGCAAAGAGTGTTTTACGTCATTGTCCGTAAAAATAGTGGAGCGGAGTGGACGCTGTGGACAGGTATATACAGGCAAAGAGTGTTTTACGTCATTGTCCGTAAAAATAGTGGAGCGGAGTGGACGCTGTGGACAGGTATATACAGGCAAAGAGTGTTTTACGTCATTGTCTGTAAAAATAGTGGAGCGGAGTGGACGCTGTGGACAAGAGCAGTAAGTCGTTTTAATAGACGTAATTACCGATGGCATAATAATAATGATAATAATAATACATTACATTTGTATGGCGCATTTCCATTAACAATGCTGAATGCACCTTACATGACTCTCTCTTCCTCTCTCTCTCTCTCTCTCTCTCTCTCTCTCTCTCTCTCTCTCTCTCTCTCACTCACTCACTCTCTCCCCGACTCTGTCATTCATGACGAACTCTCTCTTTTTCTACCAGCTATTGGAAACACAGTGAGAATAGATGATGTTTTAGTTTACGTCATAAGCAAACATTAAAATGCCGTTGTCACCTGTTGTGGCATGCGGCCTTGTTTACAAATCATTGACAACTGCCGTGACGAATTAGTGACATCAACAAAGCCGTGGATGACACCGGGTGATCTCCCGCTTGCAAACCTGTCACAGGTCATCACGCCCGATGGCCGGCCCGGGGGGGGGGAAACACAAAGGGAACGAACTCAGGTTTGGAATTACTGGCATCTTCAGTGCTGCCCCTTGACTAGGCTGGGCTCGTTAAGGAAAATGGAGGTCGCTAATGATTTGTATCCATTCGGGAGTTAGAGGTAAGAGGCTCGCGCACATCGTAACATTAATACGGGTCGTTCCATGAATAAATGCAGAACAAATTTAATATAATGTATATAAATTTTTACTTTAGCATGTCGTCCCCTTAGAATAACATTCCATCAACTTTTGAGATATTGATGATTGAAATTTCAAGTGCTCATAGTTTTTGATGATGCGGCTTTTTTTTTTCTTTTTAATAATACTCAAAAGTTACACACTGAATCAGCTTGATATTATGATATACAATGGAAAAGGCCTTACGAAGTAGTGTGTGGTGTTCAACTCAGTTCAGCCACAATGTGGAGATAGAACCTTGTCATTCTGAAGGGACAATGTAGTGTACATTGGTGTGGTGGTGCAGCCAATGATAATAAACATAATATGTCAAAAAGTAGTTCATTTGGAGGACGTGTACCATATTTCGATGGACATTTAGCACTGTAAAAACCAGCTGAAACAGTTTGGCACCGGTATTTGTAAAACTAGAATTGATCTCTCCCTGCACAGTGTACAATCAGTCAAAAAACAAATGACTTTGAAGAAAACAGTACAATAACTCAAGGTTTGTATCATTGGACGTCACAAAGGGTGCTCTTGCTGTCCCATCCCAAGTCATATTCTGAATGTCCTCGTACTTTGTCCTAGCACAACCTGACCTTTATCGTGTCGACGTGCTGTCTCCACATTTAAATTCAGATTCACAAAAGTTGCTTTCCATACAAAAAAAAAAAAAAAATGAATACATAAAAATCTAATATAAATAAAAATCACGTCAAAAGGTCCACTTATACTGTGAACACTTAAAAAGAATTGCATAATAATTACATTTTGCAAATTTGTTTCGAAGTCTTTCTAACGTCTTCAAGCACCGGGTACACTTTTAAATAATAATAGCCAGTAATTGTACCTTTCAAAATGTTACCTTTGTAAATAATATACTTTGCAATGTTAGAGTATTGAACACAGAAAATTCAATGTTTTGTTTCATTTAACGTGACAATTCCAGTTTTTCCAGTTCCCTTTTATTTAAAAATAAAGTTGCTAGCTATGCATGACTGTTGGATCTCGGATTTTGGTGGCCTAGATAAAACAAACAAAATAAATGGCAATTTTGTTTGAAAAATTGTGGCTGTATCTCAGCATTTTCTGTGGAATTATCCGTTGGCCCCTCGTCCGTTGAGGACGTTACCCCGTGACTGAGGCCAATCGGCCTTTGGTGAGACAAGTCATTAGAGGCAGATCGGGAAAAATCATAGTTATACCGAAGGGTTGAGTATCCATTGGGGACTGGTGTGAGACAAGTTCATGTCATAGCATTGGTAGATTATACAGGTCCGGGGCCCCTCGGGCGTGGGGTCTTGTGTGAAACCATAGTATCTATGAGGAGACACGGCTTTGAGCCAGGAGAGTGAATTCTGAGGAGGTGGTGATTTTCCTTGTGCTAGGATTTGATGAAGATTTTAGTTGGCGGTATCAAAAATACGTTCAGAGTGGAGTCTGGGATTGGTTTGAGGTAATTTGAATAAACAAGAGATACTGTGGGCGTACATGCTCTCTTACTTTTGATGGAAATGAAAGTGAATGAACGTACAGTCACTCTGTCTGTCTGTCTGTCTTTCCTTTTTCTGTCTGTCTGTCAGTCTCTCTTTCCCTCTCTCTCTCCCCCCCCCTCTCTCTTTCTCTCTCTCTCTCTCTCCCCCTCTCTCTCCCTCCCTCCCTCTCTCTCTCTCTCTCTCTCTCTCTCTCTCTCTCTCTCTCCCTCTCTCTCTCTCTCTCTCTCTCTCTTTCTTGTCTGTGCCGACAATAACAACAGCAATATAGTAATAAAAACCATCATCAAATTTAAAATAAAAATTATTGTAATTTAACTGAAATGAATGCGAAAGATAGAATAACCAAGAGCTGGACAGAGCAACCTGCCACAGCATTGCCCAAGCGGTGAAGTTTGTGTCCAATACCTAATTGATGAGTACAGACAACAGAAGCATAATTACCTAGCTGTCGTAATCTGTCACGCAGTGAAGGCAATCATCACCGTACAGAGCGGCGGCGGCATAGTGGTGTGTATATAAATGCTGGCACGCATGCTTGTTAGAGCAGGTTCAAAAGAGAGGTCGGAGAGTCGGCACTGGTGCAGTGGCGGGCGCTTAGGTCGTCTTTTCATGTGTACGGAAACGGAAACGTCAAAAACCCTTCAGGTAGTGACATAGAAACAATGTTTTCATGCCGTTTCAATACACATGAAAGCACTGTTAAGCCATGTTTTCATCTGTACGGAAACGGAAGCGGCAACGAAAACGTCAAACATCCATGAAGGAGTAAAAAGACAGGTTGTTTCCATGTGTGCTGAAACTGCTAATCCGTACACCTGAAAACATTTTATCTGTTTCACTACTTGAAGGGTTTTTGACGTTTCCGTTGCCAGTCACATGAAAACACAGCTTTACTTTTTACTTCTGGGCGGATTTTTGATGTATCCGTTTCCGCGCACATGAAAACAACAGCTTTACGTAATCTTCGAACTCTGATAAAACATCTGCTTTTTTTAAAAAAGAGAATAATTAATTCTACCCCGTTGTCAAATTCGTTGGAGGGGAGAGGGCAACAAAATTGTAGACATTAAGAAAACCTACCAATATAAATTATTATGGCGTGTTTCAGTGAGTGTAATTATCACTCTGCACAGCACGGAATCCTTGACATTTTACAAATGGAAGAGCCTAATTACAGAACCAGCGGCTGGTCTTGCAGGCTTGACAAAAGACTGGCCTTTTTTTTTTTTACATTATATATAGATTTTTTGTGGCTGTTGTTGTTGTTGATGGCAGTGGTAGTGGTGGTGGTTTTAAAAGACCAAATATTGTTAAAAAAAAATATATATATATATGTGGGGTGGCAGCAAGGCTTGAAACAAAGTCAAATTGTGGCAAAGAAAAACGGAAGACAAATCAAGATTTTGCTCTTCTCACCTTCTTCACCAAAAAAAAATAAAAAAATGTACATAACATAACAGAAAATCCAAACAAACAAAAAATAACGTAGAACGTTTAACAAATACCGGTGCTTATCGTCTTTGAGTTCCAAACGTGGATTCTGGGAGCGCAACACGTCTGTCAGTGGAATCTTTCTATTTTTACTGTATTTATTGTGGTAAGAAACTCCTCTGGTGGAGCGACACAGATGGCGATCTTCAGAGGGAGAGTGGATTCTTTCAGTAGATGTTTCGGCCTTTGACTTCCTGACTCTTCCGGAACCCAGCCACATCGAGGTCATGACTCTCGGCGTCCGTCACGGATCTTTT
>OZ007572.1:41570087-41680087 GCA_963931925.1 Onchidella celtica | reverse complement strand
TATTATCATTATTATTATTATTATTATTATTATTATTATCACTGTTATTATTGTTTGTCATGAAGCTTCTGTCTGTCTCTACGTCTGTTGTTGATCAAATCTAAATATATGTGAAACGCTCAACGGAAATGGTCCACATGTCGCGCTCGGCCTATTTGAGATAAAGCCAAACATAGGTGGATGGGGACTTCCCCGTTATAGTAAGCTATAGATAGAATGCGCATGACGTCACAGAGTGTTTTGGTTTTGTTCTTCCGCCGAACAAGATGGCGGCTGGATCAGCTGATGAGTATAACTTCGAGATATGTCTAAGCGGTTAAAATGACTGCTGGTTGCATTGTAGCTGAAGGTGGAAAGGATGGATCCAAGCTGGTCAGATTCCCTACCATCCGTGTAATCAAGGGAAGGGAAGTGAAAGAATTGACCGAACGTCTCCCATGTGCATGAACACACGTGTCATTGTTTACTGCAGCTAACTATTTTCAGCTCGTCTCCGATCGGTTCGCAGCGATCTAAGAGCTCACAGTGCAAATCAGCTAACGAATCAAAATCAGTGCCACCATCGCCATGGTGAAGCGTGGGTCCGGACAGCCAAGATGGCGGATATGCGCATTCTACCTATAGCTGGACACTGGACACAGCTCGGTATTTTCTCTATTTGGCTTTGCAGTGAGTCCACGGTCCACTTATAAACAACCAGTGAAAATGGCCTCCCGTGCATTCAGTTGTGACCGTGTCGTGTGATTTCGTGATGGCTGTTGTTATAAGTGCGTCCGCACTCCAAGCGTTTTGAGCTAAGAGCTCGTACGTGCACGTACCTATCCCTAGCCCTGTCCTTATCCTCAACCCTAAATCTTATCGAGTCTCTAATTCTACCCCCTACCCTTTCAACCCCCCCCCCCCAAAAAAAACAACAGGAGGAAAACAAAAAGAAAATCTGAAAGAATAATTAATTAAGGCTGTTGTTAGGAGTATTTCGAAAGAAGCTCTCTAGCTCTGGAGTCCCAAAAGGCTTTAAAATACGTTCCCCTAGCGCAAAAAAAAAACAACAACAACTTAAGGGACGTACGTGCTTGTAACACCATTCTTTCGCATAGGGTATTGGTTCTATATAGCATGAAAATTACAATTCGTTACGGCAAGTTCACTCAATGGGAAAGATGAACAAAAAAAAAGGTGTTACACCAATTATGAACTTTAAATTAGCCAGACGTTACATTATTTTGATTTCCCCAAGTGCATACAAAAAGATCTCATTGTTGGTGCTCTGTAAATTTTGACCTGCAGATAACCCAACAAATCCCGGAAATCCCCGGAAAAAAAAACAAGAAATACAATAAAGGTCACATTTTTGGGATAAAACACTAGATACAGGTATCTCTTTTCTGAAGCAATAGATTCCATTTGTGATGAATCTGTAATCTTGTCCTGGCATGGAATTGGTGCAGATTCTAATGAAATTTGCAAATTAAAGTTAGTGAGATGCACGGACAAGCCTACTGCTATAATTGTAATGTGGAATTTTCTAGGTGGACAGTCATTGCCAGTCTCTTTGTGTCCGGTTATCTTGCTCCAGCCATGTTTATCCATGATATGTTCATTGTCTTTCTCGTTCTTTCTGCCTTTTTTTTTTCTTTTTGTCATAATTATTGTCAACACGTTGTGGTGCCAAAGCCAAAACAAGAAAGCTTTGATTATAATTGTAAAAGTCTCTCTCTCTCTCTCTCTCTCTCTCTCTCTCTCTCTCTCTCTCTCTCTCTCTCTCTCTCTCTCTCTCTCTCTGTCTCTCTCTCTCTCTCTCTCTTTCTCATCTTTCTATCTCTCTCTCTCTTTTTCTCTCTCTCTCTCGTTCTCTCTCTTCTTTCTTTCTTTCTCTCTCTTTCTCTCTCTTTCTCTCTCTCTCTCTCCTCTCTCTCTCTCTTTCTCTCCTCTCTCTCTCTCTCTCTCTATCTGTGAGTGTCTGTCTCTCTCTGCCTCTCCCCCTGTCTTTCATCCTCTCCCTGCCTCTCTCCCTCTCTCACACACTCTTTCTCTCGCTTTCTCTAACTGCCTCCGCCGCGCTCTCTCTCTCTCTCTCTCTCTCACTCTCTCTTTTTCTCTCTTTACCCCCTCTCTCTCTGCCTCTTTTGCTTTTCCAATTAGTGTGAAACATCAAAGCTGCAGACTTAGCCCTATCTGCACTTCAACAGTCACCAGGTCAATTATTTATGTATTGCCCAATTGTGAACGGAGAATAATTTTATCGTTTGATTCACGTTGACTGCAGTTTGCTTTAATTACATGCTGCATGTTTCAATCAGAGCAGTTTAAATGCTTGAATGAATGACAATAGAAAACAGCATGTTTATCCGCGGAGGTGCTAGAACTGTTGGTCAATTTGTATGCGTTAGTGTCAGAAAAATCTGCTACTAGTAACATGTAATCCAGTACGACCTGTTTCATGAACTGGTACGCTAGCATGGTATCAGTGGGCGTGCACCTGTCGGTGCAAACGGCCAGGGCGGAGGAGGTTTCATCTAACCCAACGGCCACATGCTAGGGCACAATGTGACCCTCAGTATTTGAGTCCTTCACATTGGCCCCCGGTAGCGGTGTGGTCATAGGCTTGTTTGCCTAAATCACAGACGAAGAATTGAGCAAACTTCCCGGACGCAGCTTCGAAGCTGGCGGCAGCAGGTCAGTGATTGATTGATAGGGCAGATGGCAATATACCGTCACTCTATTCTGGATATCGTGACACAGAGCATCCACCAGTATTGGTGTTCTTTGGTTTGGGTCTTTCACCCTAGTCAGTTGGGACTGCGAGGCTGTGGAGTAGCCTACAGGCAGCCGGTCAGGCAATATGACTGTCCCTCTGGCATCCTCCTGCACCTGGATACATTTCCAGTCGTCTTGACCCTGTCTTGCCACTTGGATAAGTTGTGTCCAGGCGAGAGAGTGAGTCTGATGTTTGCGCAGCTCTTTCTCACTAAAAACAAATTCTTTGCGCCAGTCTTAACACTCACCTCGTCTTCTTTCATCTTTGTCTCGTCTTCTTTCCTCTCAAAATTCCAACGGCGCTGGGCGAGTGCGGTGGCAGCAGGTTTGGATAGACTGGAAGCTGTTAGCACAGACCTACACGTTGGTGGCTGTGGGCTATGGTCGCTTCATCGTCGATTGAAGTGGAGGCGTGGGGAGGCAGCACCCACAGTAGCTGAGCAGCCTTATTTAAGGATAGCACTGCTCACCTCAACTGAGGAAGGGGCTAGAAAAGGTGCCCTAAAGAAAGCCCACTTCACATCACCCTGACTGGTATACCGCGACCAGTGGGGATCCCTTTTTGCGGTCGAAACAAAAAGAAATTCAGCTTACTCAGGCTAGGAGCCTGGAATATACGCACACTACAGGACAACTCAAACAACCCGGAAAGACGCACTGCACTTATTGCCATTGAGCTCAGCAGGTACAACCTGGACATAGTGGCACTCAGTGAGACCAGACTCCCTGATAGTGGCCAACTCAAAGAGCTCAGTGGTGGATACACCTTCTTCTGGAAAGGCAAGGGTGCAGTCGAACCGAGACAGCATGGTGTTGGGTTTGCAATTAAAAATGACCTTGTCAGAAACTTGCAGTCCATGCCAATTGAAATAAATGACAGGCTAATGACACTCAGGATCCCAGTTGGGAAAAGCCAGTCAGCCACCCTCATTAGCGCATATGTGCCCACCATGACAAACCCAGATGAAGCCAAAGACAAGTTCTATTCTGATCTAGAATCTGTCATATGCTCTGTCCCGGCAGCTGATAAGCTGATTCTCTTGGGGGACTTCAATGCTAGGGTTGGCTCCGAAATCTCAGCGTGGCCAAATGTTTTGGGCCCTCATGGAGTTGGTTCATGCAATAACAATGGGTTGCGCTTACTTACTTTGTGCGCTGAATTTGGCCTGTTCATTACCAACACAAATTTTAGTCTCCCCGTGAGAAACAGAACGTCATGGATGCATCCCCGCTCAAAGCATTGGCATCTCATAGACTATGTCATTGTGAGGAAGACTGACAGAAAGGATGTCCTTGTAACAAAGGCGATGTGTGGTGCCGAGTGTGGAACTGACCACAGACTCATTGTTTGCAAGCTCAGACTAACATTGAGGCGCAATAGACGCCCTCAAGGGAAAGCGCCACCTAAACGCCTAAATGTTTCAAAACTCTGCTCAGCTGAGAAACAGAGCGAGCTCTCATCAGAACTCTCCTCAAAATTGGATTGCGTGACTTTTGACCCTGAGAACATTGAACAGAGCTGGACTGACCTAAAAACGACTGTACACTCTTGCACCAGCAGCACAGTTGGTTTTCCTGTCCGCAAGCACCAGGACTGGTTCAATGATAATGATAATGAAATCAAAGTGCTCATCAAAGAAAAAAATAGTCTCATCCAAGCTCACTGCAGTGACGCCTCTTCCACAGCAAAAGCTGATGCACTGCGTGCATGTAAGGGTGTACTCCAGAAGAAGCTGAGGAAAATGAAAAATGACTGGCTTGAAGAGCGAGTAAGAGAAACTCAGAAATATGCCGACACAAACAACACTAGAAAGTTCTTTGAGAGCCTCCGAGCTGTGTTTGGACCATCACGCTCTGGCACTACGCCACTTCTTGCGTCAGATGGTTCAACACGCATTGTTGAATTGAATGCCATAATTCAGCGTTGGGCAGAACATTTCGGAGGTGTGCTAAATCGGCCATCAAATATAAATACTGAGTCCATTGACCGCCTCCCTCAGACTCCTATTAATGCAGCTCTTGCCAAGCCATTCACAGCAAATGAGACCCGAACTGCCACAAATCAGATGTCCTTTAACAAATCACCAGGCGTGGATTCAATTCCTGCTGAGGTGTATGCCTTCGGTGGAGAAAAGCTTATTGAAAGGTTGACCGAGTTGTTCAATCACATGTTGAAAGCAGGGAAGCTGCCACAGGACTTCAAAGATGCTTCAATCATCCGTCTGTACAAAAACAAAGGGGACAGCCAAGTCTGTGACAACCATCGGGGAATCTCTCTACTTTCAATTGCTGGCAAAATATTGGCAAGAATGCTTCTGAATCGCCTTCTTGATCACCTCTCGTCAAATGACTTGCTTCCCGAGAGCCAATGTGGCTTTCGTAAAGAGAGGGGAACGGCGGATATGATTTTTGCTGCCAGACAGATTCAGGAAAAATGCATGGAACAAAATAAAGCGCTGTATATCACATTTGTTGACCTCACAAAAGCATTTGACACAGTGTGTCGTGAAGGCCTCTGGAAAATCTTGGCGAAGTTTGGGTGTCCACCCGAATTCATCACAACAGTGCGCCAGTTTGATGATGG
The DNA here is from genome assembly GCA_963931925.1 of Onchidella celtica. Classification (NCBI taxonomy): domain Eukaryota; kingdom Metazoa; phylum Mollusca; class Gastropoda; order Systellommatophora; family Onchidiidae; genus Onchidella; species Onchidella celtica. The sequence continues at coordinate 41,674,746 of OZ007572.1, read as the reverse complement.
CATGCAAGCTGCAGTCAAAAGCAACGGCAGTGTTTCAGAGCCCTTTGCTGTCACAAATGGGGTAAAACAGGGTTGTGTCTTAGCCCCAACTCTGTTCAGCATCATGTTCTCTGCAATGCTACAAGAAGCCTTTAGCTCTCCTCCTCAAGGGGTAAGCATCAATTACCGAACTGATGGCAGTCTATTCAACCTCAGGAGACTTCAGGCAAAAACCAAAACCAAAAGTACTCAAGTCTGTGACCTACTATTTGCTGATGATTGTGCACTTCTGGCACACGATGAGGATAGCATGCAAAACTGTGTTGATAAGTTCTCTAGTGCCTGTGACAACTTTGGCCTCACAATAAGCACAAAGAAGACGGAAGTGCTCCATCAGCCTACTCCAGACGACAAGTATCCTGTGACCCCAAATATCAAAGTCCATGACAGTCTTCTGAAGGTGTCGGAGAACTTCACCTATCTTGGCAGTACACTGTCTTCCGCGGCTCGTGTTGATACTGAAATTCTCTCAAGAATCAGCAAAGCCAGCTCTGCATTTGGCAGGCTTCGAAAGAGAGTGTGGGATGTTGCCGGCATTCGCACAGACACTAAGCTGAAAGTGTACAATGCTGTGGTCCTTCCCACCCTACTCTATGGGGCTGAAACCTGGACAGTGTACCAATCGCATGCCAGAAAGCTAAATCACTTTCATCTGGCCTGCCTTAGAAAGATCCTAAGGATCAAATGGCAGGATAAAATTCCAGACACTGAGGTCCTCAATCGTGCCAAGGAATTGAGCATCTTCTGCCACCTGAAAAAAACTCAGCTACGTTGGGCAGGACATGTTGTCAGAATGCCCGACTCCAGACTCCCTAAGCAAATCTTCTTCTCTGAGCTCTCCAATGGAACGAGGAATGTTGGGGCCCCAAAGAGACGTTACAAAGACACTCTCAAGCAATCACTGAAGGCCTTTGCCATTGATGTGAGTGAGTGGGAAAAGCTCTCGCTTGATCGTGCAAATTGGAGGGCGGCCCTTACCAGAGGCAGCAAAGCATGGGAATCTGACAGAGTCCAGCAGGCTATCAAAAAAAAGAGAACGGCGCAAGAAAAGGCCCAGTGGTACTGAACCAACGGAGCACTCTTGTCATTTATGCGGAAGGGTCTGCAGGGCAAAAATAGGACTTATCAGTCACATGAGAAGCCATAAGTCATGAAAGAACAGTCTTTCCATTCTGTCCTCTGTGTCCTTTAGTTCTCTTTATTGTCCATGTGTTGAAATTCTCAACAATTTCTGTTCTTTATTCCTCTGGTGTTGTTAGGGTCATCATCATACCTGATGGACGAACTATTATTATTATTATTTATTAGTGTCTCTTAAAAAATGTGCAGTATAGAATGTAAAGTTTGTGCTATCGTTTTTGCGAAGATCACTGCAAGAATCATGAACACCAACTACATCGTGGTTTGATCTAGAATTGCTCCTCTGTTCCGCTTGACATTCTGTATGTTCTGGTTTGTGGAAGTGGGTCGACCGTGACACTGTATACAGTGGATATTGGGGTATCTCGGTGTGTCCTGCTATTCGAGTGTGACACTGTATACAGTTGATATTGGGGTATCTCGGTGTATTATACTATTCTAGTGTGACACTGTATGCAGTGCATGTTGGGGTGTCTCGGTGTATCCTGCTATTCGAGAATGGCACTGTATACAGTAGGTGTTCGGGTGTCTCGGTGTGACCTGCTATTCGAGAATGACACTGTATACAGTAGATGTTGGGGTGTCTTGGTGTGCCCTGCTATTCGAGAATGACACTGTATACAGTAGATGTTGGGTTGTCTTGGTGTGTCCTGCTATCCGAGAATGACACTGTATACAGTAGATATTGGAGTGTCTCGGTGTGACCTGCTATTCGAGAATGACACTGTATACAGTGCATGTTGGGGTGTCTTGGTGTGCCCTGCTATTCGAGAATGACACTGTATACAGTATATGTTGGGTTGTCTTGGTGTGTCCTGCTATTCGAGAATGACACTGTATACAGTAGATGTTGGAGTGTCTCGGTGTGACCTGCTATTCGAGAATGACACTGTATACAGTAGATGTTGGGTTGTCTTGGTGTGTCCTGCTATTCGAGAATGACACTGTATACAGTAGATATTGGAGTGTCTCGGTGTGCCCTGCTATTCGAGAATGACACTGTATACAGTAGACGTTGGGGTGTCTTGGTGTGCCCTGCTATTCGAGAATGACACTGTATAGATGTTGGAGTGTCTCGGTGCGTCCTGACCAATGAATCACTGGGAGTAGTGAAGAGGTATTGATCATTGGGGGTAGTAAAGAGGTATGGATCATTCAAGTAGTGAAGAGATATGGTTCATAGGGAGTAGTGAAGAGGTATGAATCATTGGGAGTAGTGAAAGAGATGAAAGAACATGTTTGCTGATGAGTTAACGGTGGCATAATGTGATAAACTAATGAATTTTAAGGGCGAGGGGTAGTGCAGTGGAGAGCCCTGTGGGCGAGTGGTTGATGGGCTCTTCTGGTAGGATCTCCCTCTGTCCTGTCTATCTGTTACTCTGTTTATCGTCTTGCTCCTCCCAGCACAGTATGACCGTTATCGTCTCCATGTGCTTTCTCTGAATTTAAATGTATATGCAAGCTGTTCTTTCATTCTGTTATTCCATCTGTCGTCTTGCTCCTTCCTAGCTCATGTGACCGTTATCGAGTGGATGTAATGCTCTCTCCGAAATGAAACACGAATTCAAACGAACAGACCTGTGGATCATCGGCATGTCTATGTTTGAAGCAATTAATGCTGGACATTTTGGAGAGAGCACGTCAGCCCTGAGGTACGGGAGCCCTCGGGCCCTGAACTAACAAGAAATGTATTGAGTGACGGCGCTAAAATATGGAGCGTTTAGTGGAGCACAGGCGCTGTAATCATAATTGTTGTGAGGGGGAAGTGTCAATCTCACGAGAAGTGACAGGAGGAATATGACACTCGCCCTCACATCTTGAGCCGTTTTCTAATGTCGTAAAGTCAAAATAATGGAGCAGAGGGGTGGGGGGGGGGGGGTCAGTGGTTGAGGTGACATTGGGTTAGGGGGAGGGAGAGGAGGAAGAGAGTCAATGACCCAAATGTTGGTTTTCCTATTTCATTGCCCCCAACCTTTCTTCTTTTTGAAGATAAGATACGAGACTGCTATTATGTTAGGGCTTTCCCGCCTTCTCTTAACCGCAAAATTCCATAAAACTCTTGCATTTAGCACAGATGACATAAGGGGATGGAAGAGACGGAATTACCGCAATTGTAATCGCAAATGACGAGATAGAGAAGCGGAGATGAAAGAGGGTGAAGAGAGCAGTGAGAATGAATGATGTAGAAAGCGGAATGATAGCCGACCGATAAGGTAGTTAACGAGGGTAGATCATGAGTGAATGCTTTTAACGCGGAGGCTAGAACTCCGTGAATTAGTCCTTTGTCACGTCATTAAATTTACCCAAATAACTATTGTTATCGTTTTAAATGAGTCTAGGGAGAATGGAGTACTTTTTAAGAATATCTTTTACCTCAGATGATGCGAGATCCCTTGTGCAATGCTGCCATTTGGTTAGTGTGCCGGTTATTTTACAAATACAAGGAAAAAGTACATGGCTTGTTTTCGTTTCCTTCTTCCTGTTTCTATTTTGAGGGATGTTTGCGATAGGTTGTATGCGACATTTTGCCGATTTTGAGGTTTTGTCATGAAAGTAGTTCTCTCACTCCTAATTTCATTACGTACAGGTGTCATTCCAGTCAGTTACAAACTTTTATATATGTGTGTGTGTGACTTTATGTTTAATGCATTTTAGCCCTTTTGCCGACGAAACTTCAATCCTCTTTTCCTCGAAAAGGCAAACATGAACATACAACACTGTGGCAGATACCCGACTTTTTGTTTGTGAAGACACTATTTTTCAGTGTATTTACTTAAAGGAGGCTGAAATAAACGGAGAAGACAAACCAGATTCTGTTCGGTTCTGATCGTCAGTGCATCAGGAAGAGGATTTAGAAGACGCCAGGGGTAGAACATGGTCTGGTTCTCACACCCAAAGAGCAAGTGACAGCGAAGGTAAATGAAGGGAATCGGATGTCTACTGACTCCTGGAGACTCGCCTACAACACTGTAGCTGCTCTGTATCTACTTCCGCAAGGACCGGGTCGCGTTTTAGGAATCCCTACAGACCATGAGCATCTGACGGCGCGGGCAAGTGAAGGAAATCTATTGTGTACTGACTTCTGGACCCTCAGTGCAAAAGCATAATTTGTTCGTGTCCAATTTTTCAGTCGTTAATATATTCTCTCAACTGATTGACTACTAGCAGACTTTCCAACCAGGAAGAAACTACGTTTGCCCACTGAATGGTAAATGTACAGAAAGTTACGATGAATTTGGATTCTCTGCATCAATTCAGACTTTTTCCTACTCTGGTGTAGACAGATTGAATGGTGATGTTTTGTTGCTTTGGTCTCGATCAGTTTGTTTGCATTTGAATTATTGAATAGAGAAATTGAGGACAGGCTAGTGTGTCTTCGTCACTGATTGAAATAATGTTTACTTCCTGGTGTGAATCACACTGCAGTTTTTCGTTGTGCTGAAGTTGGTGGGTTTGTTGTTGTTTTTTTGCTAAAATCGGCGTTTTTCATTCGGTTGAAGTTAGTGTTATTATTAATGCTACGGGTATTTTTCTGCTGAAGTCAATTGCTTTTCCTTCTTCTGAAGTCAGTGCTTTTTACTTCTGCTGAAGTCAGTGCTCTTTACTTCTGCTGAAGTCAGTGCTTTTTACTTCTGCTGAAGTCAGTGCTTTTTACTTCTGCTGAAGTCAGTTCTTTTTACTTCTGCTGAAGTCAGTGCTTTTTACTTCTGCTGAAGTCAGTGCTTTTTACTTCTGCTGAAGTCAGTGCTTTTTACTTCTGCTGAAGTCAGTGCTTTTTACTTCTGCTGAAGTCAGTGCTTTTTACTTCTGCTGAAGTCAGTGCTTTTTACTTCTGCTGAAGTCAGTGCTTTTTACTTCTGCTGAAGTCAGTGCTTTTTACTTCTGCTGAAGTCAGTGCTTTTTACTTCTGCTGAAGTCAGTGGTTTCGTCCCCTTCCGCTGAAGACAATGGTTTTTTTTCCTTCTACTGGAATTAAGTGGGGGGGGGGGGTTGTTCTGCTGAAGTCAGTGGTTTTTTCCCTTCTACTTAAGTCTGTTGTTTTTTTTCTGCTGCTGAAGCCAGTGGCCGTCTCTCTTTCTTTCTATTTTTCTTTCTATTCCTTTTTTTCCTCTACTATGAAAACGAGTTTTCTGTTCCGCAAACGCTTTGCGTTCCTTCATGTGGTGAAACGCGATTTTTGTGTTTATTTTAGTCCGTCTCTGTGTTACAGGGTCGTCACAAAAGTACAACAGACTGTACTTGAGAATGGTAAACTTTGCCAGAAGAAAGCGCAGTGGACAGGGGTGCGCGGGGGAGGAGAAGGGAGAGGGGGGGGGGGCTATGTATCACTGTGTGGATGTGGATTTGGTTAGATTGCCACACTTACGCGAAGATTGCCGTCCCTGAATTCAATGTGTAAGCATGGGGTTTTGAATTCCTAGATAAAAGAGTTATGCCCCATCATTTTGTGACATCTTATCCACGAGTTTTGTTTTTGTTGTCTAATTCTGCACATTATCCGTTACAGCTAGCTATGTTCTTTATCTCACTCTCCTTTTCTTCCTCTCTTTCTTACTGATGAATCTTCTCTCTCTCTCTCTCTATCTGTCGGTCAGCCTGTCTGTCTGTCTATCTATCTATCTATCTATCTATCTATCTATCTATCTATCTATCTATCTATCTATCTATCTATCTATCTGTCTGTCTGTCCGTCCGTCTGTCCATTCCTCCATCTATCTATCTATCTATCTATCTATCTATCTATCTATCTATCTATCTATCTATCTATCTATCTATCTTTCTGTCTATCTGTCTGTCTGTCTGTCTGTCTCTCCACCACCCATCCATCCATCCCTTTGTCTATCTATCTATCTATCTATCTATCTATCTATCTATCTATCTATCTATCTATCTACCTATCCATCCATCCATCCGTCCGTCCGTCCGTCTGTCTGTCTGTCTGTCTGTCTGTCTGTCTATCTGTCTGTCTATCTATCTTCCCCACCTGCCCCGCCCTCTCTCTCAGTTTAACACGCCTATTTTATTATTTCCATTAAGATGAGGTCTAGTTGCTTCTCTCCCTATCTTTGTCTGTCTTTCTATTTGCGTAAAGCTTTCTCTGTTTGGCCCACTCTGTAATAATTCCTCCACCTCCAACTCCAATGCCTCCCATTCCCCCTGCCTTGTGAAGTGGTAAAATGAACTCCGACATCGCGCTTTGGTAGCCAGTAATTGAAAAGGGGCGGGCGAGGACTAGGATAGTTAGAGAGTAGAGTCCCAAAGGGCATTAGGGCATTGGACATCTCGGCATCGGTGAGTAAAAAATGCAAACGAGGAGACCGACAGATAGACTGACAATTTCTCAGTGCATCGGTCCTTACAAATGGCCATGACGTAGCTAAGTGATTGGGAAAAACAAATGGTCCAAAATTTGGATAAATGGATGGACGGACCGAAAAAGTGGATTTTCAGTTGATGGACGGGTGGGTGGATGGATCGATGAATGGATGTAATGGATAATAAGTGAATGAATAGATGCCAGTATTATTACTGGGTGGATAAATGGATGGATGAACGAAATGGATAATCAGTGAATGAATGGATGGATGGATGGATGAAATGGATGATCAGTGAATGAATAGATGACTGTATTATTAGTGGGTGGATGAATGAATGGATGAATGAAGGAGCACTGGACTGATGGATGGATGGATGAAATGGCTGAACAAATGGAATGCCGAATGTTTGGATAGATGTATAGATGAGCAGATGCGTGGATGGGCAGCAACGGTTAAGACAAATCCAGTATTGAATTTGATAAATATTGGATAACAAATCTGGGGTGAAATTTGGGTCACAAATGGCCAGACAGGCAATGGGACACACTATTCACTTTGTACATAAGGACAGAAAGGACAATGTCCCGCTTCACGGACATACTCACAAGTAGACAGATAAAATGACACTGATTTTATTATTGGCCGTCGATTAGAGACAGTCACATGATCTACATGCTTGGCGCGCCTGTGAGACGCCCCGGGAAATAACATCATTGGGGCGCCTGGAACAGACACAGGAACAGCTTCGTGAAAAGTTCCAATCCCGCTCATCTTAGGAGTGAAACAGATCAAGGCTGGTGTAGGCGCCAGACCGGTGGCAGGCACTCCACCCATACATTTTGCGTCACACGGACACAACAGGCACATCCCACACGGTAACCCAGAGGGATGCATCGGGCAGTGTCTAGTGTGCTAGTGTCACAGACTAATAACTTAACCAGACTGGATGATCCCATTGTGTAACGTCACATAACAGCGAAAGGTCATGAACCATCCGCCATATTAGGTTTAAGGTAGCGACCGACGCTTCAGCATAGCTACAATTTTGAATGGCACCATTTTGACGCGCCTACTAAACGCGGAAGTTTGGTTCCGCTCCAAGAAATTAACACATGTACAACCAATCTTGACAAATGAAAAGAAATTTCTACTGCAGATAGAACTAGAATCGGAATTTCCCGAGCGGTGGCCATATTGGTTATACAGTCGTCGCTCGGGAAATTCCGTAAAAAACGACACAGCCCGAAGCTCGCGTTTCCAGTCTGGTTAATTTATTAGTCTGTGGCCAGTGTGAAGCAAAATTTATGGGTGGCGAGCGGCCGGTCTGGCGCCTACACCAGCCTTGATCTCTTTTACCCCTTTGTCTTTGCTGTTGCCTCTTTTTGTGCTGCACCAAGTTCAGTGATGCAATTTTGTATTTGCTCACTAAATGTTTTGAAATTTGGTATAGCATCGACCTCCCCAGTAAATGAACGAATATCTCCGCCGTCGGGGTCCAGTCTAACATATAAAATTTGTAATCGACACACTACCATATTTGTCAGCTTTCAGCTCCGAAGACTTGACAAGTTCAAGTTCAGATTTATTGTAGGCCTGGCGGCCAATTCAAAATATACAGGAGAATCATGCAAGCAATTTTTGAAAACAAGAGGTTAATTTGTAGAGCGATAGCGGTGATGGAAGTATGTACTTTTGAAATGATTATGTAAGGCGTGGGAATTGTGTTGGGTTTTTATGTGTAGGAAAACCGAAACGGCAACAGAAACGTCAAGAATCCATCAAGTGGTGAAAAGAAAGAGTCTTTCTATGTGTGCAGAAACGGCATTTAAGTACACATCAAAATATTCGTTCTATTTCACTAGTTGAAGGGTTTTTTAATAGTTTGCCATGCATCGTCTAAGTTGGCGTATTTCGCTCTCTCTCTCTCTCACTCTGTCTGTCTGTCTCCCTCTCTCTCTCTCTCTCTCTGTGTGTCTCTCTTTGTCCCTCTCTCTCTGTCTCTCTTTCTCTCTCTTTCTTTCTCTTTCTCTCTCTCTCTCTCTCTCTCTCTCTCGCTCTTTCTCTCCTCTCTTTCTCTCCTCTCTTTCTCTCCTCTCTTTCTTTCTTTTTAAACATTCAATCTTCACTCCAAGAAAATTGCATCAGAACAAACAAAAAAACAAAAAAATATTTAAAAATGAATGTCTGAATAATATTTCCATGCAGGAAATAAATGTGATTGTCTTTAATTGATTTTTATCCTTTAAGAAATCACATTGGCATCGAGACACCGCCGACTGCGTGTAAAGAGGTAGATTTTTATGTAGACTTTCGTCTCAAGCCATAAATAAAGGTGCAAGTGGTTTTGGCTGGTCACGAGTGGAATTTTATACATTGGACAGAAATACACATGATGTAAGACATCCCAGTCGCGGGATATAAGCATCTTTATTGGCAAATCAATTTAAGGATCTCCCATCGCATCAGAGATGTTTTACTGCTAAAGAACGTGTAAGTAACTTTATGGCAAAAGGCGACAACTCAGACGTTGAAATTATGAATCAGAAATGGCTGTCCTAGACGCCGGAAAATGCAATTTTGGGCGTCTTCAGGAGCCACGGCTGTGAACGGGACGGCTACTGAGGACCGGAAAGACAAAAATAAACCTGGAGATTCGAAGGAGTGGCATCTCCTTTTGCAGCCAGTGCACTTTTTTGCATAATGACGAGCCTGAATTGTAATGTAATTATGTTTATGGTCTCGTTCTGAAAAAGTTTAGATCATGACATGAAACGAACATTTTTTCCGTGTGGTATGAACAATTTTCCGTTTTCCATATTAAAAAGTTGTGTGTTTTGGTCAAAGAAAAAAAAAATGTTTTATTTTAAAGAACAAGAGAACTAGTGGTGTAAGATGGGTGCTGTTTGTGAGGTTCAAATGAGAACATCACTACACTGAAAGATGTGACACAGTCGTAGACAAACAACGCAGTTATCAGTATATGTAGTGTGACAGATGTGCCCCGTGTTACATAACGTGTTAGCCATTATGAACAAATGAAAGAGAATATAGCATGGCCGTGGGAGGGCATTAAGGCTTGATTAAGAAAAAAAAATGGAACTCGACATAGGCTGCAAATCGGGACCTTAGTTCTTGTTGGTTCCAACTCCACTTTTTGCACAATTGCGAAATTCGACGTTAAACGTTTGAGGCTTTAATATTGTGATAAGCAGTTAGAATAAATCGGAACTGTGAAAGAGCTTGATAAGTGCCACGACGCAGTTTCAACAAGTGTCAACCTGTGCATTTGTTATATCTCTTCTGCTTACTAACAGATCTCCAGTTTTTCAGATAATAGAGATGATAGAACAAACAAGAACTAAGATCGCGAAATATCAAGAAAAGAGTGCACAGAGAATTATGATAGAAGAATAAAAATGAAATTAAACGAAGTAGAAAAGAATGAAATAAAATACAATGAAATGAAATAAAATAGAATAAAATATAGTCATAGGCTCCATCTATGGCAATAGCGAAAGGTTTTGTAAATATAATGATAATTGTATCGACTGTGGGACCTTTTAATCAGTTTGTCTGCCTGTCCATCCCTCCAACCCCCCTTTTCACATCCAATTTTGTAATCTGGCTATCTTCAATCTGTCAGTGTTAATACATTAAACAGTCGGGGGGGGGGGGTCTATCCATCAAAAAGAAACGAAAACGGACAGAGGAGGATTATCAGCGACCATGTTCGCAACTTATAAGTTAATATTTAATTATGCAAATTCTTAAGGTTGGTGTTACGACAGATCTTTCTCACTCCTTATGTCCTATCATTCAGCTTTCATCTGTCTATCGTCTTACTTCTTTCTAGCACGAGATCGCCGTTATCGTGTCAACGTGCTCTCTCGAAACTCAAACTCAAATTTGAACTCAAACTCACACCCACAGAACACGCTGAAGGTTTGGTGATCCCGTCTAAAGAAGGTCTTCCAATAGAGACAGCCCCGCTCAAATGGTGCACGCCCAAGTCCAGTGTTGTAGGTGAGTACATCTTACACTTAATGTGAGGACCAACGACTGTTGCCAGACATATGTAATACATCAGAGACCCTTTTGAGAAAATGGAGTCCTGTGTTTCAGATGTTAGCCACTCCAAACTATCATCAGTTTCCAACGTTTAAAACCAAATAGTAAGAAAAGAATATTGTTGTTTTTATTAACCGTTTATGCACTTTAAACAATATGCTGCAAAAAAAAAAAAAATGCATTTTTCTAAGCTGAGTTATTACAGAATGAGCACTGAAAATGGGAATAGCTAGAAAGCTCTGTGATTGAGAGAATCTGGGTTGTAAATAAACCACTGCTGTGATGGAAATGTCATTGGCACCTTCTGGCTATTTATTCTGTCATGAATGTGCTGAAGACAGGAAGAAAAAAAAAAAGAAAAGAAAGCTGAAGTGTTTTTATCCTATAGTTACGATGTGTCAATTTAGATCAGTTTGCTCACTGCTTTTTGGGGTTTTTAGAAACCAGAACTGTTGCAATCATAACTGTATTAAATTTTACCCTTTTGTCGTGATTTGTTATATCCGCCACCATCTCCCCTGCCATAGATGGTGATGGAAAGTTCTTTGGTTTCTCGGGGGCCTCAGCCAACGGCGGGAGGTTTTGCATTTACGCTTTAAAAGACACAGATGGCGGCTTGACGGCTGGGAAAGTTGGATATGTTGAGGGAGCAGAAATTAGGCGCATACGTTGTAGTAAAAAAATCCGTCACACTGATATACAGAGATAGAATCAGCATACAGATGTACCTTGTGAAATGTATAATATGACAAAAATGAAAATGGGCTGGCCATATCGGAGGAATGAAAGACAAGACAACAGATGGAAATGACATCGAACTGAATGGAGGCCTAGAAAAGGAAAGAAAAGGGAACGCCCTGAGCGACAGTGGAGAGATGGTATTGTGCAGACAGATGGACAGGCGTGGACAAGACGGGCGGAAAACAGAGGAGAATGGAGATCATTGGTGGAGGGTTACATCCTGTACTGCAACCTTGACGCCTAAACAGAACAAGAATATACCCAAGCAGTAAGACAGAAATGAGCTGGAAAAAAAAATCTCATAAAATGATGGAATTGACTAGGTTTATTGATGATCAGAGAGATCCTTGATGATGATAAAGATAGTGGTCACTAATGATGTTGATGGAACCGAGTTCCCGATAGTACATTTCCTCTGCAATTAAGGTGATGATTAAGGCGCAAAAACACCGCGCCAGCACTGCTACACTCCAGGGCGAGGAGGGCTGTCAGTTGGCCCGTGGCCGAAAACCAACCTTATGAAAAGCGTCCATGTTGTTTTGGTTTTTTTATGTGGGAAAAAAAAGGGGGGTGGGGGGTAAAATCGTCAGTAACGCCTAATACTGTTGTAACTAAAAAATGAGAAAAATCGAGTTTTATAGATATATTCAACTACATCGAAGGACCTTGGTTTAGGCGCCTAAGCAGAAAAAATAGCGAACCGCGAACTCTCGCAAAAATTCATCGTAACTAGACCAGTTTGTGCTAAAATGGAACAGCTTTTTGCTTCTCCTGGAAAGTAGTCAAAACCGATTACGTGTACTACAGTTTTAGTTTTAGGCGAAACATGGCCAAAAATGACCTTACTGGTCCTGTCCACAGCATCCGCTCCTCTAATTTTGCGCAAAATGTCGTGTGAAAAACACTCATTGCCTCTATAGCGGTGAGGAGCGGAATGGAACGGATGCTGTGGACAAGTGTACAGTGGCAAAGAGTGTTTTACTTTTTCGTACTTCATTTTCCGCAAAAATAGCGGATCGGGGCGGATGCTGTGGACAAGATCACTTACATGCGCGCACACACACACACACACAAGTGACTTTCTTTTTCCTTTTCGAAATTCAGTCCGTACATAAACCCTAGATCATGGACATATGACATTTATTTTCAACAGAACTCCATAACTGTTCAGATGCCTACCGAATCTGTCCCGTGGACGTCAACAGTCGGCCTTCAGCGTGTCTCACCAATTTCCTCATCAGTGGTAAGATTTTATTGTCATTCTGCTGGTTTGGGCATCTTGTCGTTGCTGAAGCAGGTGAAGTCTACAAGTTGGTCTAAGAGATTTCTGTCATTATTTACACGGGTTCATTTAGAGGTAAGCTGAGTTTTCATGTGTACGGAAACAGAAACGGCAACGGAAACGTCAACAATCCATCAAGTAGTAAAAAGAAAGAGTGTTTCCATGTAAACAGAAACTGTACAAATAAAAATATTCTTTTTAATTTCACTACTTCAAGGGCTTTTGACGATTCTGTTTGCCGTTTCCGTTGCCGCACACATGAAAACACAGCTTTACTTTACAGTATGGGGCTGTTCCCGTGAGATTTTTAACTTCACTTTTATTTGATCTTATTCATAGGAATCTGAGGACTGAAAACTAACCCAAAATAAGATAATAATAATAATAAAAAATCGGTGAACCGTTATCGTGCCTATGCGCCCTTAAACTCAAACCCAATACAGATTATGACAGTACTTCCTCTTTCCTGGTAAAAAAAAAATCGCTCACCCTGAATTTAACACAAATTTGAGCAACATCCTATGCCCCCCCCCCCCTCACCAATCTTCCATTTTTGTTGGTAATTTCAATACTGCAAATCAACTGTACCTTTGGTATATTATAATACTTCAAGTTAAACATTATTTATCACCACTATATATTTTCTCTCTTTTTTGTGCCTGAGGGGGGGGGGGGGGGGGGGCGCTGATTTTTTTCCCGTGATTCAAAAGTTTGCTATCAGAAAGGTATATTGTGATGAAACTCTCAGCCCACCTCCCCCAACCCCCCAGATCTTTTTAGAAAGTTCTGGAAATGTTTGACACCAAGATGTCCCGAGCTTGATGTTGTGACAGATTACCATTTAAAATACAAGTAAAGCTCTTTGTCACAAATCCCAGACTGGGAGATGTAATAGTTTATGACAGGACAACAATCACGAACAAACAAGTTTAACACTTAACAGAACAATCCATCAGACTCACACATTTATTAAACATAATTATACAGATAATAGCGCAATTACATACATTATATTATTGGAATTAACTGCCGTACAACGGCCTTATTCTCACATACACTCTCCCTCGGATCCACAACCCGGTAGTTACTCCTAAAGGCACTTCGGCCTCAGCCTCTCCCCTCAGGGTCTTAATAGCACATTAATAATTCACTGGCACCGCAGTCTCTCAATATCACCTTCCTATTGTCATACACCTTAGCACTCCCCTAGCACCTCAGCAGGGCAATAACACATTATCATTTCAATAGACATTATTAGTTCACTAGCCCCTCAACATGGCAATAGTACATTATCACATTCACGCTCATATCTACGTCCCTGTGCGTGGCCTGACTGCCACGACTTTATGTGCCTCTACTGTCCTGCACTGACAGCCTCACTTCTGGCCTATGTGTGGCCTCCGGCCCTATGCTGGCCTATCACCGTAGGCGGCGCTCTTTGGCCCGACCTCGGCACCTACAAGAATAACATTACATTGGTATAATACCCTACCATTTCTATTCACTCCACCTCTCCTTACAACCCATGAAGCGTACACACACTAGTTCACCTTTCACTCACCACACATCTTACGGTAACACACTTCCATCGGAGTACACACTACTCACTCGCGCTACAAATCCATGAACTCACTTTCATCTATCGCTCATGGCGCACATTGCTATATCCAATATCAAGGACTTCCACATTCCCCACATATACTTATTTACATCATGGTAATAGACGAATATAATATAATACATCAATCATAATTATCAATCAACGTTCTACCTACCAGTCATCACTGGAAAAACTCTCTCACTGGTCTCTCGACTGCTCCCCTTATGTCCGCCCGCTGGGCTCTTACTCGCGTCCGTTCCGTAGGACCTTCTAACTTGCAGTGATAGTAATACAGCGCTTTCGCCTCATTCAGACCCCCCCTTACTCACAACAGCACGCTTTAACTTACTTGTCTTCGTGCGTTAATTTTACTCTCTTCCTTTCCCGTCTTTCCCTACTTGTCTGCAGTTACGAGGTGGGTCCTCGAGTGTTACAGATTTGGGGTATACTAAATTATGGAATTTAGGTGTTCGACTGCATTTTTAATAAATATCGAGAGGTTTTAGAAATTACTCTGCCATACCATGCCACATACACTAATAACAATTTCGAGTAGGTTATATCAAGGACCTTGTAGGGCCACAAATTTATTACTTAAAATTCCTAACAATTTCGTCTATCTTTTACATATTAAAAAGACAACATCAGCAGCATCAAATGAAAATAGTATAATACATACTAGAAGTCTCCTCTAGGTTCTTAAAGATTAGAAAATCCATATCATTCTGACTCATTCACAATTTACTTAGTAATTATTTATCTTCAGAAATATGATCTGCCTACTATCTCACAAATAATATTCTTCTGTCTCAGACGACAATGTTAACTCAGTTAATTACTTATAAAGGATCAAACCGTCAAGACACACTGACGTAGTTAAAATAGATCTAGATCTGCTCTAGGATGGGCTGGCAATCCCCAGCCTCATCCAGACACATCAATTACAATTTACAAATGTGTATATCAGTCACTCATTCTAGATCTTAATTGCAAGTAAAACTTTATGGTCTTGCATCCCTGTGGTAGCACTTCTACTGGAAAATTAGGGTCAGATTCACATCATCTCGAATCATGGTGACGACACTTACGATTGGTTCCCTGAAACGATTTCAGGGAACTGGAGAAAATAGCTGTGGAATATTTCATTGTCTATCCAGGACATAGACATGACGTTAACAGTCTGTTGGTTCTCTCTGGCTGAACCTTTAGCCGACCACCCTCGTAGCTGGAAAGATCTACATGGAAGTGATCTAGCATCAACATGTCTCCGCTTATCTTCTGCTGCAAATCCACGTGACTGCTCAAATTTGATTGGTGCATCCACTTCGAGCTCCGCTCGCAGCGCCAATAGATTCTATTAATAGTAACAGACAAAGTTATTCAAGTCTATCAAAACCGTTCGCAAAGTCTCTACACCCTAAACGTTTTATGTACGAATTTATTCACTCCTTATTCGCCCCGTCTTTCCCTGTTAAAGTACACCCAAACCACGGGGTCGAAAACTGCATCGTCACTGTTAATTTATCCATTCGTTCTATCTTGCCCCACTTTCTTTCCATCTCTAAGAAAAGCATTACAAAAACAAACTGTCCACGGGAATAGTTCAAGGACGTTTGGACTGGCTAAAATCAATGATGCCATGAAATAAACAAAGCGTGACCTAGCACGGTAATTCAAATTCTAACCCTGACATATCCCCCACCCCAGTGAAAATTTTGAATAAAATTTACACGATAGGATCCAAGAAATCCCAAAGTTATTGTGGTAGGGGCTTAAGTAGGACTGTAGAAAGATGAGCCTTAAGCTTGAGAAGAAAAACCTAACTAAGAACGTGCATATTGGATGGACAAAAAGCATACAATTATTGATGCCACGTTCTATAGAATCCATTCTATCCAAACATTCTTACTGCACACAATCAAAATTCTCAGAAACATCTATAATAATAATGAGTATATCACTGTATACTGCTGGATTAAAGTATAACTATTATCAAATAATGAAGCCTTACTGAAGGAATAGGCTTATAACTATATAGTCAACACACACAATTGCTGCTTATATACACATTCACACACAATATATTGTTAATTAAAATACTGTGGTATCCAATGGCAGCAGTAGCTCTGGTAGCTTGGTTTGCCATGTCTCTATCTCATTGACCCGCTGACAAGGGCGTCAGGTTTGCCAGAAGTTCAGGTCACAGTCAGGAATGACGCTGGTGGAAAAAGGATATTCACAAAAAAAAGGATTGTAAAAATGGTTCATAAAGTAATGAACAAGATAAATGTGAATCCATCCACCGTCTAGAATTGAGGGGGACAAGCACTATCCAACCCCAATACAAGACACAACACTCTCTAATAGGGAATTAAATGAGACGTGACAAAATATCAGCTTGGGAATTGTCACCGCCCGGGATAGACCGGATAACAAACCGGTATTCCTGGAGTGCAAGACTCCACCTCGTTAATCGAGCATTTTTAGCCCTGTTAGTCTTTAAGAATAACAACGGACGATGGTCCGTTTCAATTATAAACTCGGACATGAGTAGATATCTCGAAAATGCGTTTACAGCAAAAATGATAGCGAGGCACTCTCGCTCGATAATTGCATAGCGGCATTCCCTATCTAGCAACTTGCGGCTGGCGTATAGACATGGCCGCAAGGTATCGTCTCGTTCCTGTAATAACACAGCTCCCAATCCCTTGTCCGACGCATCAGTGCGGACAATAAATATTTGGTTTATGTCTGGCAGTATGAGAATGGGGGAGGTGGAAAACAGTTGTTGAACGGTACGAAGTGTATCAGCACATTCGGTTGTCCATTTCACTTTATTAGGAAAATTCTTTCTTGTGAGGTCCGATAACGGAGCTGTAAGCGAAGAAAAATTTGGAATGAATTTCCTATAATAGTTAAGAAAGCCCAATAAACTACGAACTTCTTTCTTAGTTCGAGGTGGTTGGAGCTTTAAGATGGTAGTTATCTTCTTGTCATCTGGAGTCTGAACGCCGTGGGCAATTGTATGGCCCAGAAAATTAATTTCATTATATCCTAAAAACACCTTACTGGGTTTCGCCGTAAGGCCAGCTCGACGAAGAGCAATAAAAACTTGTCGTAGGGCTGCGAGGTGGCCCGACCAATCGGTTTCATAAATACAAATGTCGTCAAAATACGACAATACGGAATTCATACCCTGGAGTAATATTGTCATCATACGGGCGAAAGTAGCAGGGGCTGTAACTAACCCGAAAGGCATATAGCGCCACTGCATAAGACCCAACGGAGTCTGAAAAGCGGTATATTGCTTGCTATTCTCATCAAGCGGAATTTGCCAATAGCCTTTGGAAAGATCAATTTTAGAAAAAATTGTTGCCCTCGCTAACTGAGCAAAAAGATTCTCCTGGTTGGGAATCGGTTCAGCGTCATATATCGTAACCTCATTAAGTTTACGATAGTCAATACAAAAACGCACGGTATCATCTTTTTTCTTCACTAAGACGATGGGTGAGTTATATGGGCTCGTCGATCGCTCTATCACTCCTAGGTGAAACATGTTACGTACCTCCGTTATTATAGTCTCCTGTGCGTGCAGCGGACGCGGATATGGTTTAACAAAGACGGGTATATCCGTCTTTAATCTTATAACATGCTGTACCAAAGAAGTATTACCTGGTAGATCAGTAAAGACTGTAGTAAACTCGTTAAGCAAATCTCTTAAATCTTGTCTTTGCGATTCAGATAAATCTGGATTTATATTTACATCCGAAGTGTTTTCAGAAGATCGAAGTGCGGGTATTAAATTTTCTATCTTAATAGGATCATCATCGTCAACTGAAACCAAGGCCGCATTGGCCTGTGCAACCACATTTCGGCGATTATTCTGCCGATTATCATCGTCGGACAGGTACTGCTTTAACATATTTATATGGAAGACTTTGTCCTGTCCTCGAATCTTGATAAGATAATTTACTCGAGAAAGTCTCTTTAGAACTTTAAAAGGTCCCTTCCATGTAAGAAGGAGCTTATTTTTCGTTTCCGGAAGGAGAACAAGAGTTTGGTCTCCGACGGCCAAGGTTCGCAATCGGCTACCTTGATCACGATATTGTTTATAAAGACTAGCATGCGCAGCCGAAGATTTTTGTGCGAGCTGACATGCGTTAAGAATTCGATGGCGCAAGTCTACAACGTATTGATATGCAGACCGCGTATCATTGTCGTCGGTGTCTGATCCGGCGAATAAATCATGGAGTATGGCCATTGGACCACGCGGCTTACGACCATACAATAATTGGAAGGGAGAAAAACCCGTCGATGCGTTCGGTAGTTCTCGGTATGCAAAAAGAATAGCGGGGAGTTGTCGATCCCAATCACTCGGTTTGTCGGCGGAAACTCGCGCAAGCATACTTTTCATGGTAGCATTCCAACGTTCACAGCAGCCATTAGACTGTGGGTGGTATGGAGATGTCAATCTTTGTTTAATCCCGACCAACTCCAAGACTTTCTTAAAAAGCTCAGAGGTAAACTGTGGACCTCTGTCCGATAAAATTTCAACCGGAAACCCAAGACGCGAAAAAATAGTAATAAGAGCTTCAGCGACATGATCAGCTGAAATGTCTTTTAGCGGAATGGCCTCTGGCCAACGGGTTGCGTAGTCAATGACAGAAAGTATAAAACGATGTCCTCTGTCTGACTTGTGTAGGGGACCAACTATATCTACGGCAACGCGCTCAAATGGTCTGGAAACCATTGGCATCTCCTGCAGAGGAGCTCGCGATGCTCTTCCTTTAGGAGTACGTCTCTGACATACGTCACATGTTGATACAAACCGGTTTACATCTGCGTAAATACTGGGCCAAAAAAATTGCGATAGTATTCGAGACTTAGTTCTGGCCTTTCCCTGGTGACCCGCCAAGGAAGTGTCATGCGCGAGACGAATAATGTCGCGACGAAAAGATCTCGGTACTACAAGTTGCATAATGGCCTCTCGCTTATTCCGAAAATTACGATATAATAAGTCATCTTTAATAAGAAACTTAGAGGTATCCGGTGCGGTAGGATCAACCTTAGCAAACAAATGTTTCAATGTGGGATCTGAATGTTGCTCATCATGAAATGCACTAGACGTTATGTTCACTTCAATAGTAGGATTACTCAATGGACTGTCTGCTCGTCGACTCGATTGTAGGCGTGTTGTCGCACAAGCAACACTCTCATCCTCAGTCCAAATTTCCAAGTTACCGATAGGAAACTTATTTACTTGAGGTACATTCCCTATGATTATATCAGCCACTGGATTAGGCAGTACACATGCAGTAACAATACCTGTGAGAAAAGGTGTATCAATATAAACTTCTGCAAGACGGAATCGCTCTACAGATCCACCAAAAGTAATACAAGTTACCTCTTTATTCAAAAATTGTGTTGGACGGACTAGTGACTGTCGAACGCCGATAGTCGTGCATCCGGAGTCACGTAGAACAGAAGCGCGAATCGCGTTCACGCGGCCCTGGTAAAATGTTAATTCACCCAGTTCATGTAGGGCGGACATGACTGGAATATATTTTGATTGTCATGAAGATTCAGAATGACCGTCAGTCTCATAAAGTGTAGGTTTAACCGAGCAGGCATTTGCGGATTCCAATTTCACGTTACAAAATCTCTGTATGTGGCCTACCCTATTACACTTATAACATATAGTACGATTAGGATCGTTTCCACGATAGGGAAGACTCTGTGGTGTATTATAATTATGAGTATCATCAAAATGCACTCGTCGCGGCGGTCCCTGAGGCCGGTTATATTGATGGCCTGGATAGTTGCCACGATAATATGGGCGAGGCTCGTAAAAAGAATAACTCTGGTATCCTCGACGCGGGGATACATTACCTCGATTCGGAAAATCTCTCTGTCTACAAAAAGGTGGCTCTGATTGAGAGCGTGGATTTGGGGCCTGACGACGAGTCGGCCTTGAACGATCGTGTCCGGTTGGCGCTCCTTTGCCTACGTTGGCATAACACGGTGTTGTAGTTGAAGGCTTTGCCAAAGGACGATTTGGGTGGGCGGACGCATACCGTTCCGCGCACGATGTGATTTCTTCAGAGGATGTCGGTGCCCTCTCTTTAAGGTGGGCGACTAAATCGGAATGACATGCTGTATAGATTTGGTCCTTCAAGACCAAATCGTAAAGTTAGGAATAATTTCCGGTAGTTACGTTTGCGAGCTCAATCCAGCGATCTAAATAATGTTTCAGCCGATTCACATAAGTTGAGAAATTTTCAGATGGCTCAGGTTTACATGAGCGAAATCTTTGATGAAAGCCATCCTCGGTATGCTGGAATCGTTTAAGCAGTGCTGTTTTAAGCTTGTCATAATCATTGGCATCTTCTACCTTGAGGCTATGAAATACCTCTAAAGCCTTACCTGTTAATAAATTGGACAGGCATGAACTGTACATCGCCTGCTGCCATCCGACACATTTAGCGTGTAACTCGAACCGATGTAAATATGCGTCGATCCGGTCGAGTTTTTCATTAAATGGTGGTAGTTTTGGTTTAGTAGCATAAGTATTGGTGGCAGTGGTGGGTGTTACAAGCGATTGTTGCTCTAACTTTTTCATTGCGAGTTCATGCTGTCTTTCCTTTTCTCTCTCTTTTTCTTTTTCTCGTTCTCTTTCTTCTTTTTCTCTTTCTCTTGCTTCTTTTTCTCTTTCTCTTTCTCTTTCCTTTTCTCTCTCTACTTCTTTTTCTCTTTCTCTTTCTCTTGCTTCTTTTCGATCCTCGCGCTCTCGGTCTTGTTGTACTTGTCGTTCGCACCACGCGGCGCGTTCTTCTTCTGGTATGCCCAGAACTTTGGCAGATTCTAAGTATTTAAGAAACTCAGCCATGATATGTTAAAGTCTGTAAATAGTAAGTATTTACCTACTATTAAGGTATATCGCGGTATCAATTATATTATATGAACAGTTATTGACTGTTAATATTAATTCAGTGTCTTATGTTAGCACTGCTTCGCGAAAAGAACGTTCTATCTCTCTCTCTAAAAATTACAGGCAGTATCACTTAACTGCAAACACTTTATCTCTCTCTGAAAATTACAGGCAGTATCACTTAAACTGCAAAAACTTTATCTCTCTCTCTCTCAATATAAATTCTAGTAAGGCAGTGCCGTCTATCCGTTGCTCCCACTGCAATAAAATACTATATATCGCCTTTACTGCGATAAATTAATGTCTTGAGTGATCACTCTCAAAATTTACGTCTCTCTCAACGCGACGAACCAGTGTCCTCTGTTATCACTGTCAAAAACGAATCGCTCTCTCAATGCGATGAATCAAAACTATATCTCTTTCTCAACACGACAAATTTGAAATATCTCTCTCTTCTCAAAATGCGCACACGCAGTGTCTTCTGTTACCACTGCAAAATTATTCTCTCTAGATCTATCTTCAACGTGAAATTGTCACGTGAACAAAAATTTATTATATTCCTCTCTCTCTCATATGTCAATACCAGATTACAATTCAACGTGGTTTTAGCACGTGAAACACCTCAGGCATATATTGTAAACTTTCAATGTTAGTATAGTAGTTTAAAGGTCATAATAAGCAAAAAGAAATACAATAAACAAGACGCTATACTGACAAGTAAAACGAACGATAACATACCCTACAAGTCCTAACAAATCTGTAACACCCGGGTGTCCCCTCCAGTGTTACGAGGTGGGTCCTCGAGTGTTACAGATTTGGGGTATACTAAATTATGGAATTTAGGTGTTCGACTGCATTTTTAATAAATATCGAGAGGTTTTAGAAATTACTCTGCCATACCATGCCACATACACTAATAACAATTTCGAGTAGGTTATATCAAGGACCTTGTAGGGCCACAAATTTATTACTTAAAATTCCTAACAATTTCGTCTATCTTTTACATATTAAAAAGACAACATCAGCAGCATCAAATGAAAATAGTATAATACATACTAGAAGTCTCCTCTAGGTTCTTAAAGATTAGAAAATCCATATCATTCTGACTCATTCACAATTTACTTAGTAATTATTTATCTTCAGAAATATGATCTGCCTACTATCTCACAAATAATATTCTTCTGTCTCAGACGACAATGTTAACTCAGTTAATTACTTATAAAGGATCAAACCGTCAAGACACACTGACGTAGTTAAAATAGATCTAGATCTGCTCTAGGATGGGCTGGCAATCCCCAGCCTCATCCAGACACATCAATTACAATTTACAAATGTGTATATCAGTCACTCATTCTAGATCTTAATTGCAAGTAAAACTTTATGGTCTTGCATCCCTGTGGTAGCACTTCTACTGGAAAATTAGGGTCAGATTCACATCATCTCGAATCATGGTGACGACACTTACGATTGGTTCCCTGAAACGATTTCAGGGAACTGGAGAAAATAGCTGTGGAATATTTCATTGTCTATCCAGGACATAGACATGACGTTAACAGTCTGTTGGTTCTCTCTGGCTGAACCTTTAGCCGACCACCCTCGTAGCTGGAAAGATCTACATGGAAGTGATCTAGCATCAACATGTCTCCGCTTATCTTCTGCTGCAAATCCACGTGACTGCTCAAATTTGATTGGTGCATCCACTTCGAGCTCCGCTCGCAGCGCCAATAGATTCTATTAATAGTAACAGACAAAGTTATTCAAGTCTATCAAAACCGTTCGCAAAGTCTCTACACCCTAAACGTTTTATGTACGAATTTATTCACTCCTTATTCGCCCCGTCTTTCCCTGTTAAAGTACACCCAAACCACGGGGTCGAAAACTGCATCGTCACTGTTAATTTATCCATTCGTTCTATCTTGCCCCACTTTCTTTCCATCTCTAAGAAAAGCATTACAAAAACAAACTGTCCACGGGAATAGTTCAAGGACGTTTGGACTGGCTAAAATCAATGATGCCATGAAATAAACAAAGCGTGACCTAGCACGGTAATTCAAATTCTAACCCTGACATCTGCCGTGAGCCCTTCTTACTCTACACCCGCTCTGTAGCAATCCCCTTAATTGCACTCACTCCACTCGTGACACTCTTTTTGTTTTTAGAGGGCGGGGATTTTTATTTATTTGCTTTTTTTACTGGGAGGAGGAGGAGGGGGGTGCGATAACAGAAAGGTACACTTGTCACGTCCTTTTCTCAGACACAGTATTGAGCACTTTCAGGTGACAAAGCGAACCATCATAATTATTGTAAAGGAATTTAAGTCTCCAATGTAATCATGAAAGGCGTTTGAACCCTGAGCCTTAAATTCAACGAAATATATTACGCCTAGCAAGCAAGACGTAAAGGTGTACCTGAGCATTATTTGAAGAGATATATTTTTAATACTTTCGTTCATTTTGAGCCACAACTGAGCTGACCAGAAGAAAGTGTTCCGACATTTTCAGCCGAAAGACACGTTTTCTTCGAGCAGAATTAAAAAGTGTGACCGGAATTTTGTTTTGCACCTTAATATATCTACTGGTGATCGATACTCAACTTTAAAAAATCACATCTCTGGTATTCCCCGAGTCAGTAGGCTAGGGAGTAGTTACAAGTTTCCTAACTATGCCGAAGATTAGTAACCTGTCAAAACTGAGCATCAGCGGGGCATCTGGTAAAACCGGCTACTCCCAGGGATTTGCGAGACCATTACAGCAATAATGATGTCTCGCTGACCCCGTCAAGAGTACCAAGTGTGAACCTGTCGCGGAACTGTCAGTGTGTTAACATGTTGAGCATCTGACATGATAGTCCACTATAAAGTTCGAACTTGCACTTTGTAGCAGTCGATACGGAGGTAATTCCAGGGAAAAGAGTGTAAAATTTGTGTCTTCTCAGTGGAGTTACATATTAGTATAACTAGCTTGAATTCGTGTGTGTGTTTACCTTGGTTGTGTATAGGTGCGACTGTGTGGATGTGAGAGAGAGAAGGGGGGAGAAAGAATGAAAGAGAAAGAGGGGAGAGAGAGAGAGAGAGGAAGAAAGATAGAGAAAGAGGGAGAGAGAGACTTGCCCTTTTTCCTTAATGGAATTGCACGTAATAAATCATTGCTCTGAAGACTCCATGTTCAAGACCCATGGTCAGAGAGACGCCACTAATGAGTGACATTATCATAATGTTCATTATAAAACCCTTATCTTAGCTTGACATAATTTTTAAAAAAAGAAACAGAAAGAATAAACCCGCTGCGCTAATATTTGTCTGAAAAAATCGAACAGTTAGGTATATCGCACTGAACCAAGTCTGTTTGCCTCAGATTTGTGAACTGTGGAGTTATACGGGATTTCTGGCACTAGCCAGACTGACAAAAGTCTGTCTTGTTAGTTGGTGCAAAGGACGTTCAAGTATGGTTCAAAACAGATTGAAAACAGACGACTCAGTGCGCGAGCAGCCTTTTTCTTTCTCCTTCATTCGGATAATTATCTCATGACTCCAGTATAAGAAAAGGACGCATTCCCGATTTATCGGTGCAAATGAAAAACGCGTTTGGACATATTGCCGATTTATATTATATTCTCCATTTAATTCTCTTTTATTTGATATCTAACATTTTACTTTACTGTTAGTACTTTTATTTTTCTGTAAGTGTTTTTCTGAACCATGCTTTTTTTTTCCCAAAGTGGGAAAAAAGTTAATTACGTCCAGACTTGACCGAAGCCCCTAACACTGACGTCCTGGAAGAGGTAGTTAAAGTTGAGCTGTGCATGCTATTCTAAAGTAATAATTCTTACTCTCCGAGATTTTGCCATGGAATAACCCTAATGCCATTAAGTACGTATCATGTCCTCCAGGTCGGGCTGTGATGCTGGAACAACCCAGGAAGAGCGGGGCAAAGGTCATCTCACACATGCTGGCTGCTCACGGAGGCGAAATCTTCATCCACTCCATTCCCACCTCCCGGTCCATCCTAGAGGACCCTCCGTCCATCAGTGAGGGATGCGGCGGGAGAGTGACAGACTATAGGATAACGGTAGGCATTTTTCGTGTGTCTATGAATAAGTCAGTGTCAGAGCCCAGACACACTGGCTTCCGTTTCGTTTCGGTTTCGTCTGGCTTTCGGTAGTTTTGCGGAATGACATCAATCTGGTTTTGCCGAGAAGTAAGTAACTTATTTAGCGCATAGATCCACAAAAAAAAAAAAAAATGATGTGCTCTAAGGCGCTGAACTATATAAGATCAATTCGTCATGCTCACATTCACACACGTCAACAAACACTTGATCTACGCTCATCTTCAAACCTTTGAGACCAAAGAGGGACATCATTCAGTTTCAAGAAAACAGTTCCAAACAATTCAGTTTTGAGCGAATAGCCGAGAAGACGTATAAAAAAAACACAAAACAACTTCACAGCCGATTTTAGAGCACTTAATGCTTCCTCTTTGGTCTCGTTTTGCTTTCTGGTGAGACTGAAGTCTTTCAGCAAAACAACCGAAAGCGAAACGAAACCGAAGCCAGTGTGTCTGGATTGCAGAATAGAGATACTACCAGTAGCGACACCAAGGCAAGAATACGTCATCAAGACTACCTTGGGAAATTTTGGGTGAGATTAGTTGTTCGCCACTAGGCACGTGCGTAACTATGTTCAATGTAATATCAGAGTGCATGCATTTAGAGAGAGATCTCACTTCCGCCATATCGCTGTCAAGGCGGTAATAAGAATTGAAAGAGACCGTCTTCACCAAAGACAGTGTGCATATCTGTTTACTGTGGTTTTGTTCATGTTTTTGGGTCGATTGAAACTATGTAAGGGCATTTGTGAGCTTTTACTTCGCCTGGAAATGTAGAAACAGGTATTGTTTACCGCCGATCAAGTCAAGTGAAGTAGCATTTCATCCAAAATGGTGATGGGCATACTTCCTGTAGTCACGAAAAGTGGGCTTCTTTCGCTTCTTGTAGTTCTCTATTCTGTGCACTGGACTCGTAGTCAGCCAGGGTGCCCATCCGTAAAGTACGTACGCTCAGTTTTGGCGTTTTTTTTATTACCCCCCATATAGAACGCTTTTCATACTCTTGGTCTTAATCCCCCCTGCCCCATTGTAGGAGAGCACAGCCATTAGATATGGTGACCATCCATGGTAAGCCTTGATGTTTAAACTTTGAGTGCCATTTTGCGTGGCCTACTGGAGAATTTCATCAGATACATGGCAGACATTCCATTTCTATTATAATCCTACAACTTTTTTAATTGAAAAAAAAAATCAAATAAAAAACAACATATTTGTAATTCATTGTCATAATTGAAAACCAAACTTACACCCCGGTGTACGCTTTTCTAACGCATTCTCGAAACTCAAATTCAGACCTCATTGCGGCTGTAGATGTTCTTCTCAATGTTGCTGTTGTTGTTTTTATTGCTACAGCAACTATTTTATTGCTTATCAGTGCCTTTTTTATGAACACATGGCATAGTATCAGATCTCTCTCTCTCTCTCTCTCTCTCTCTCTCTCTCTCTGTCTCTCTCTCTCTCTCTCTCTCTCTCTCTCTCTCTCTCTCTCTCTCTCTCTCTCTCTCTCTCTCTCTCTCTCTCTCTCTCCCCTTCCTCTCTCTGTCTCTCTCTCTCCCCTGCCTCTCTCTCTCTCTTTTATTTTAAGTGCCCGGGAATGTTCCGTTCTTTTCGATCATTGTTAAAATTGGACTTTATCTTTTTGCTTTGATGTCTCTGCGTGAGTAATTGTTCTGGTATCATCTTTTGCTCCAGTCAGATCCTCTGTCTGTCAGTCTGCCTTTGATCTCCGGCATGGCCCCTGTCAGATCTCTTGTTGAGTTGTTCACTGTGCCTGTAGCCGACACTAGGGCCTGTTCATTATAGTCACATCGGATAACAGAAGGATGATAGTGCTTTGTAAACGATATGAAATTCAACTAATGACTACCATTGTCCGAACTTTCTGTGAGTTCTATCAAAGAGCTGTCGACAATTTATTGTTTGGTTCTAGTGTAGTAGTCTTTGCCGGTTCAGAGGAGAAGGACAGTAGTTTGTATTGAATGAGGTACTGATTCAAACGAATGGAAAAATGAGTTTGTCGCGCTGTTCAGAAAGAAAAGTCGCATATCTGGTCGGTACAGGGCCGGATTAAGACCTTTAGATTCCTCAAGCACTTAAAAGATTTTGGTGCACCCATATAGTTACTGTATATTATGAAATTCAATTTTAAAAAAGAAGAAAAAAACGAGGCTCACACGCCAGCAAATACTTTTTATTTTTTTCATTTATTGTGGGGGCCTTTTTGTGGACCCTGGTTCAGCTGCACCATTTGTAGTTTTGCACCATTTGGTCCATGGTAAATCCGGCAATGAAACATTTCTATGGTCCCCCCCCCCCTCCCGACCCTCTTCCCTTGATGACCTGAGGACGTGCTTATATTGCTTAATGGTTAATCCAGCCCTGGGTTGGTTTTTACATAAAATAATGTCCCTGGTCTTATCTTGTGCGTCGGAAAAAAACTGCAGCAGTTAAAACGACTGAACATAAAACTGGTGTCTGGTGGAACGTGATTGAATGAGATTTACCTCGGATTTACCTTTGGGAGGGGGGGGGAAGGGGGGGGGGTACGCCCTTTGTACCCTTTTGACCAATCAGAATATTCATCTTTTTTGTGATGACGTCTTCAAGATGGCTGTGTGGGCATAGGTAAAACCCATATCTCACTGAGTCGTGTGATTTGCCTCGGTTATGATTTATTGAGTGTTTTACAATATACGCATTGTATTGTTTGGGGATCATAACTTTACTGATATTGTTACAGTTTGTGATGACACATCATGACCTTCAGGTGTCTTTTATTGAAATGATCATTTAGTTGGCAGGTCTGCTTATAAAATCTTTACTACTTGTAAGGCTTTTGTGAATTTTCGATACGCTCCGATACGTGCCATTCATTCACAAGAGGTGTATCATCCGCCGGATGGGTGATGTCGGTATCGATTTCATTGCCTTTGAAAAATTAACACTCAGAAAAATTATGTTAGCAGATCCATGGCAGAATCGTGGAGATATAACATGTCTTAAGGATAGCATATATATCTTACTGTTGTACCTCCTTCAGCTCAAGTAATGGGTACGAACCAACCAAGTGCAAAACAAGAGAACCAAAGAATTACATCGTCACAAAATTTCTCGTGTCCAAGAAATACTGCGTTTTGTTAGTATACAAAGCACTCATTGAACGCGAAAGCAGTTATATTCATAGTCAGTGTGTACTTGGATCTACATAATTTTGCCTTGCAAAGGCGCGCCTCGGTCAGTTAACATAAGAATGAAATCAGTTCATAGGTTACTAGGGAAGCCAAAATTTAATGTACCTAGTGATTTGCCATAAGTGTAAATGTTTCTTCTTCAATGGAACGATAGTGTTGTTATCCCCCTCACACCCTTCCCCCTTTTTCTCTCTCTCTCTCTCTCTCTCTCTCTCTCTCTCTCTCTCTCTCTCTCTCTCTCTCTCTCTCTCTCTCTCTCTCTTTGAGATGTGGGGGGGGGGGGGGGGGAAACCAGTTATATTTAGATTGATTTCGTCTGAAATCTGATTTTTTTCCAAAGGAGGAAGCGAGAGGGAGAATGAAGGGAATGCCCTCAAAAAGGTTATGAAATCCCCCGCCCTCGTCCTCACCTCTTCCCCTCATTCACATAAACAGACAGCCTTACTTCCGATAAACTTCTGTAAAGTAGGGCTGTCTCCGTTTGTAAATACTTAACTACGTAGATTATCGGTGACCATAAAAAAAAAAATTCCTTATGACTCTTTCGTTTTTATTAACACGTTCCAAGAGGCGCTCAGGTTTACAGAAGAATTGGACAACGCATGGACCACAGAAGCAATTTTCAAATATTTATGAGAATTCTCGAAAACAAAACATTTTTAAAAGGCCCCAGACAAAAATGATATGGTAAAAGAAAAGACTGCATATTTCTGTTGACAATGATAATTCCTTGAGAGATCACTAGCTCTGATTCTGATTTTTAGTCTACCTTTTTTGTTTTGTTTATTTGTATTGGAAAAAAAAGAGGAGGGGGGGGGGGGAGGGCGGCGGGTGGGATAACCTTAAAGGCGTTCCTATTCTGTCCTTGAAAAAAAAAAAAGAATGAGAAGAAGAGTATGAATAGGTTGTACACCAAATGAACCAGGAGAACATTGTACGGTGTGAAAGTGTTGCAATCAACAGCCAATTGCGACAGGTCTAATACTTTCGTTAGAGTACATGGCCACATTATGACTAAGGTCGCTTGCAAATGCGGAGATAACTGATGAACAGTGACAGAAGGGGGAATGACTGAGCGTTGACTCAACTGGACTTGACCATGACCCGTTGCCATCGTCCGTGCTGAACGTCCATTGACACGTTCGGTAACCATGGGCGCTAATTGGGTAATTCACATTTTGCCAAGCCTTATTGTCTCCTCCTGGAGCTGGTGAATTCTACAGATCAGTTTTTGGTCTTCTTTCCTGGACCGAAAAGAAAATCCAGTTTTGGTCATGCATTTCAACTAGCAGGACGAAAACCTTTTGTCTGAAACATTCTTAGTTCTATGCCCAAATAGACAAACAACGGCAGAGACCTGGAAACGAGGGACTGGCGCCACAACAACGCGATAAAGAAACATTTGCTCTACCTCAAGTAAAACTAAAGACCTCGAAAATCAGAATTCTAATTAACCCATGCCTTTTCTCCCACAGTAACCCCAGTAGGAACTCTTTCCGCTCCTGACAGTTTCGGCACCAGACCAACAGCCCTTTTGAAGGTTAAGAAGAAGGAGAATGGGAGGAAGAGGAAGGAAACTGAAGAAGAGGAAGAAAGAGATGCAGGGGGGCGGGGGGAGCGGAAGACTTTGCAGAAGAAGGCAAGAAACAAGAGAAGAAACAAAAGAAAAGACAGATAAAAACAAGAAAAGCGAGGTGGACATTAATGCTACGACAGTAATCCTCCTAAAACAAAGACCTCAGATCGAAAATCAGAATTTGTCATGAGAATAATACATTGATATATTCGAGAAATGAAGTGGATCTATATCATCCTTTCGGCATTGAGTTTGTCATCATGATAATGAATGTACGTAAAATACTTCATTCTATAAGTAATAGGATAATGCTTAACTCTTCATAAGGAAAAAACTAAAAAGAAAGAAAGATAGCTGAAAAATTGACTTGTTTTACTTCTTTATTTCATAAATCAAGGCTGAAAATCTCAAGTTTTATTGGAAGTACAATATACATGTTTATAGATGGGGGTGCCCCAGGTTGATGTGCAGCTGGCCGAATGGAATAGATGAAAATTTTCAGTTAGTCTAAATGATACCTGCAAGATCACTTTAAAGTACGTCTCACCTTATGGCTTTTAAATTTTGAATTTTGATGACCTGCATTTTCCAAATTCGATCTTAAACTTGATATTACCAGGCACTTTTTTTTTCTTCTTCTGGAGAATTCTTAAAATGTCTGAATCCCGAAAATTGTAGAGCTGTCCATGTAGGCATTTTCTGAACTCTGCTCTTCAGTGAAACGGAGGACTACTGGTACTTTCCCACTGACGTCAAACCAATAAAAAGAAGAAGAATTCCAGACTCGGATTTCTCAAAGGAAAGATCTCATGTCAAGTAATGAAAGAATTGTACGCGAAATTGGGGACGTCCTGTTTGCGCGAGTCATTTGCGAACGCAGGTATTTGTTCTCTCTAACCGGTCCGGTCGATGAGTGTCTCCCCTTCCCCCGTTTAGTTAAACACAAACACAAAGTAGTTTTGCTGGTCTTAAGATGGAAATCTTTATTGTTAACGAACATAATCCTGATTTTTTAAAATGTATTTATGTTGAACCCTTGGTAGAACGAAAAGCATAGCTGAATAGTCAATATCATATATCAAAAATGTTTCGAAATGAAAAATGCCCGTATCTTCTTAGAAAATGCGGAAGTATTGGCCACTTTGTCTGGCATTTGAGCTGCTAGAGCAGTGTTTCTCAAGGTGGGGCGTGACAATACTTTGATGGGACGTGGGACTTCAAAATGGGGCGTAGGGATATACATACTGTCTACTAACTTCGTCCGATGATGGTGGGGCGCACTTCTTTTTGGAAACTGAAGTGATGCGAGGGACAGAAAAAAAAGTTGAGAAACACAGCCCTATTAAAAGCCAGTGTTATATAACGTTCCCAAAAATTGTGGTGCTAAAATGGGACAGGGAAATGTGTTCCTGCTTTGTATTTTCAATGTGTAAAGAAAATTCGCTGGGTCACGAAGTTAAGATTTTGTTTTTCTCGTGTTTTTGCAGACAGCAGCTCATGAATCAGATTACGGGCAAAAATGCCAGTGTTCTTATGAGAGATCTAAGTACCCGACATGAAGAACCCCGTGATAAGTTCATACTCTCACAAGGAGAAATTGCCAGTAACCAAGAGCTCGCCTCGAGCATTTTGTCTTAACCCTCAAAACGCCGGGCGATCACTCGTCAACATCCCCACTGATGGAGACAAACAAGGCAGCTCTGTGTGCAAACGTGGCTCGGTCCCAAACGTTGCTCAATTAAGGGTTAATTTCCCAAGGCATTGGCTCGTTATCTGTTCTCTGACCGGTTCGGTGGCGATAGTCAGGCTCGTTAACTCATTAGTCCCCAAGTCCGCGAAAAGTGTAGGTTCGGTTGCCAATTGAGTTGGTTGCTCAATAGCTGTTGGCAAATTCTCTACTCTGACGTGCATAAGCACGACCATAAAACTTGTGGTTTGGTCTGTGACGTCTCAGGATTCTGAGATCTGGTATGTTTTTGCCTCTATTTGGTCCAGTTTTGTTGTGGAGTTACCTTTGGAAATTATCAAAGGAAATGGTTTTTGTCGTCTTTTCTTTGAAACATATCCAGAAAGCGGGAGGGGGGGGGGGATGCTCGTGTTTGGTGGGAGGTATTTTGTGCGCATTAATCAAGAAAGACAACAGACGAGGCTTCAGTTTTTACTCTTTTTTTTTTTTTGAAGCTGTGTTTTGATATGTGCGGAAACGGAAGCGTCACTGGAAAGGTAAAAAATCCATCAAGTAGTGAAAAGAAAGAGTGTTTCCATGTGTGCGGAAACGGCGTTTCCCTACATAATAAATGAAAATCTTCGTTTTATTTCACCACTTGAAGGGTTTTTGACCTTTCCGTGTCCGTACACATGAAAGCCCAGCTCTACTCAGAGAATTGTGGGTGTCTATGAGTGTGATTGAATGCGAAGTGGATGCGGACTAAGAACGTAGACATAGTTGGAAGACAAGTATAGCGCCATCTTGCGGATTGCTGTTTTGTGTGTCTGGAGCCTAATGACCAGTCCTTGGCAACCGCTCTAGACAACAAACTAAACATGCACTCTGTCTAGCTGCCAATTCCCTGTGATGCATTTTTAGACATTGTCTGTGCCGACGGCTATTCTGTTTGTTTTGTCTTGTGTAATCTTCCATTTTCCCTTCTCCTATTTTTTGTCTTCATTTTCGTTTGTTTTGCTTTACTCTAGGCTTGTTTGAGTCCCTTCTGGACACAGTGAGTCTGTATATAATATACGAGACGAGATTTAAGCCCCCTTCAGGCATCCGACATGTGAATGCCTTAAAAACAACGAGATTCGAACCGGGAATCCCCGGGCATTAGGATCAGGGGCTATATAAACTGTACTAGATATCTTAGTCGGCATCTCACCCTTTTCCATTTTTCAATCTTTGGTCATTTTGTCCTTCGCCTTCTACTTTTCACACTATTGTGTTGTTTATTTGTTTCAGGCGTTTGGTGAGTTTATGAAAGAGAATCGACTGGCCCCGTCCACACCAGCCCTCTTGGAGAGATGTGTGACCAAGAAGCCGTACGAGCTTGGTGAGTCTCAGCGATGTTCGCCAGTCACAGTGCAAAGTTTGACTTTTTGGGCAATGCAATACATTTATTATTATTGGTAGTAGGAGTGGTAATAGTGGTAGTAGTAGAACTAGTGGTGGTGGTAGTAGTAGTAGTGTAGTAGTACTGGTACCAGTGGTAGTAATAGTAGTACAATGTAGTAGTAGCGACAATAGTAGTGGCTGTAGTAGCTGCAGTAGCAATAGTTGTGGTAGTAGTAGTAATAGCAAAAGTTGTAGTATCAGTAATAGTTGTCGCAAAGGTAGTGAAAATAATAGTAGCAGGAGTGGTATGGTTTTAGTAGTAGTAGCAGTAGTTGTTGTAGTAGTAGTAGTAATGGTAGTAGTAGTAGCAGTAGTTGTTGTAGTGGTAATGGTAGTAGCAGTAGTAGTTGTTGTTGTTGTTGTAGCAGTAGTAGTAGTAGTTGTTGTTATTGTTGTTGTAGCAGAAGTAGTAATAGTAGTTGTAGTGGTAGTAGCAGTAGTAATAGTAGCTGTGATAGTAGTCGTAGTAGTAGTAGTAGTCGTAGAAATGGCAGTATCAATGGTAGTGGTAGTAGTCGTAGTAGGGGTGGTATTAGTAGTGGCAATAGAAGTAAAAGTGGTAGAGGTGGTCTTAGTAATGTGTGAGGAATCGTAAGTATAGTGGTGATAGTTGTAGTAACGGTATTTCTTGTTTCTCCTTCCTGTTGTTAGTCTTAATCATTTGTTTCTCTTAATACCTTGTTCTTTCATCGTGTATGATCTCAGGTGGCATTATTATCCTTACCCAGAAAATAAGTCACAAGATGTCGGCCGTCTGCTTACCTTATCATCATAATTATTATCGTCGTCTTCACCATCATTTTCACCACCAACATTATCGTGATCATCTTCACCACCATCATCAGGATTGTCATCATCATCATCAGCGTCACCATCATCACGGTCGTCAACAGCATCACCATCATCATCATCACCACACCATCATCATCATCATCGTGCATCATCATCATCATTTCTGTCACCACCATCATCAATAACTCATCAGTCTCCGTGTCTTGTGCCTGT
This sequence comes from Onchidella celtica, assembly GCA_963931925.1. Taxonomy (NCBI): domain Eukaryota; kingdom Metazoa; phylum Mollusca; class Gastropoda; order Systellommatophora; family Onchidiidae; genus Onchidella; species Onchidella celtica. The sequence continues at coordinate 41,640,644 of OZ007572.1, read as the reverse complement.
GTCCACCTTCATGTGCTCTCGTCCGTATTCTTCCAACACCAGCAGAATAATTATCAACTTGGTGTTATTTTTTTCTTTCTCTCCCGTTGTGTTCCAGCATTTTCTTCTTCCCTCTGTTACATCATGTTTTACTTTAATCTCTCGTATTTCGCCCCCTCTTCTTTCTCAAAAAATTCTTATAGCCTGTCGTTTTTTTTGTTTTTTTTCTCTGTCACTGGTAATTATTTCTGCAGCATTTTTCTTTCTCTTTGTCGCTCTCTCTCTCTTTTACTCTCCGTTTCTCTCTCACTCCTACCTTTCTCTGCCTCTTTATCCCCCCCCCCCCATCTCTCCCTCTATCTTTTTCTCTCTGTCCCTAACTACCTCTCTCTCTCTCTGTCTTTCTCCCTCTCTCTCACTCTTCCTCCCTATATCCCTCTCTCTTTTTCTCTCTGTCCCTAACTACCTCTCTCTCTCTCTTTCTCCCTCTCCACCCTCTCTCCTCTCTCTCTTTCTCCACCTTCTCTCCTCTCTCTAACCCTCTCCTCCCTCTCTTTTTCTCTCTCCCTTCCCCTCTCTCTCTCTCTCTTTCATTCCCATTCTCTTCCCCTGCCTCTCCCCCTCTCTCTCTCTCTCTCCCCCTCTCTTTCTCTCTCCCTCCCTCTCTCTCTTTCTCTCCCCCTCTGATTCCTGGATATAGTTATATCGGGCACATTTTCTCTTATTCCTTTTATGGCCTTCTTTATAATCTGCTTATTCCTTCTCCTCTCCTAAAAACTGCGATGAAATAGAATAAAATAATCTTCTCATATTGTTACAAATCAGGCTAGAAATACCACAGTTCTGTGCGCTGAAAGGCAATAAATTACCCTGAAAAACAAAAAGACTTTAAGGAATGGAGTCAAATGAAGGATATCCTGGGAAGAAAAAGACTTCAAGAAAGCGTTGTCATATCGTGCGCTTTATTTTATTTGTGTCTTTTTGTTGTTGTTGTTGTTGTTGTTTTGTTTTTGTTTTGTCACTATTGAAACCCAGTATCGCGTCCTTCATTAAACCAGGAGGAAAGGCTGACCGAATGACCCCCCCCCCCCACAAAGTTTTTGAAACATTGTCAGCAGCAAATTTCAGCTCTGCTAATGGTATCGGCAGCTTCTGTTGAGGATCAGGGACAGGAAAATATGAGAAATATCCCAAACTTCCAACATGCCTGCAGCGGCCGGGTTTTGAACCCGGTACCCTTGGCATGAGAGGCGAGCACCTTGCCTCTAGACTCGAAACGACTTGTAATTAGACTGTGTGCCTCTAACACCATTCATTATTGAAAATGGTGATTATACCCTACACCAACCCCTATCCAAGGCCCTATCCCCGTGTCTACCAATGCATCTCCACTGATCAACGGAGAAGCAGAGAGGTGTAGCAAAAATAGTTCTGCCTTGTGCAAGACAATTTTCATTCATTTATCTTTCTCTCATGAGATTTTTTTTTTTTTAAAGACAGGCCTATGAAAACTACGGGCTGTTCCGACAACTGAACGCACCCCACTGAAACATCTGCTCCGACCTGGACGAAATTTAGGCATTTTGTATATTTACCAAGGTCTCCAAACTCACTTCTGCATGATGAATTTGCTTTTTTTTTTTAAAATGATAAAAATAAAACAAACAAAAATTTAGAAGAAAATCTGTGGGATCGCAGCAGGGCTTGGCAGAAAATTATAAGGTGTCCCCCACTCCCCAAAAAGATGTCTGATGCAAAGCCTTGCGTTAGTTCCACAACTATACCGTTTGCGTCGGTACGTGGGTTATCTGTTTCAGTAAACGATGCAGACAATCTCATGTTTATGTTTATTTATGTATTTATTTATTTGTTCAGCATATTGGATTTACATAACGCCACACAGCAAGGCAATTTCATGTGGACGACTTTTTGGGACATGTTTCCCCTCCTGCCCCCCCCCCCTCCACCCACTCCCACAATATTTCCTAATATTTCAGCCAATCACATACTGTAATCAAGGAATGACACAAAGGATGAGCTAACCAATGGAAGCCGTCAGTACAATTTACTGCAGTGTTCAAAAGTTCAGAATGTTAACTGGCCCCTGATTCGTTCAGCTGGACGAGACGAGACGAGGGTGAAACAAAGACATGGGAATTGTTAGCGAGACAAATTACGCAGTGAAGGATTATTGCAATTATTTTGAATAGTAGTAGTAGACAGTGCAGAAATAGTTGTAGCAGTACTAATGATAGTAGTTTGGTCGCGGTAGTACTAGTAATATTAGTAATAGTAGTAATATTAGTAGTGGTGATAGCAGTAGTCGTAGCAGAAGTTGAAGTAATAGTAGCAATATTAAATAGTAGTAGCAGAAGCAATAGTAGTAACAGTTAAGTAGTAGTGGTAGTAGCTAGTATCAGAAGTAGTAGTAGTAGCTAAGTAGTGACAGAACTAGTAATATAAATATTAGTAGTTAAGTAGTAGGAGTAGTAGTATGCTGTTTTTGTAATCTTAGTTGTAGTAGTCATTGCAATGGTAGAAGTAATAGTAGCAGTAGTCGTAATAGTAGTAGTACTAGTTGTTGTTGGTGTAGCATTAGTTGTAGTAGGAATTGTTGTGGAAGTGGTCGTAGCCGTAGCAGTAGAAGCAGTAGTAGTATAGATTGTTTTTCTTTGGAAAAATTCCATTGCTTAATGGCAGTGCGTTCTTAAAGATATACAGGAGTTAGCTTGGAGATGAGAACAGAAAACTTTAAAACGAAAAGATCTGTTTGTTTGCCTGTCTGTCTCTGTGTCTATCTATCTGTCTGTGTTTGTCTATTTCTGTGGCTGCGTGTATGTCTGTCTGCCTGCCTGCCTCTGTGTCTGTGTGTTTGTTTATCTGTCTCTGTCTGTGTATCTGTCTGTCTCTGCCATTTGTCTGTTTGCCTTTGTGTCTGCCTGTTTGTTTGTGTGTCTGCCTGTCTGTCCGTCTTGTTTGTGTTTCATCACGTCTCTCTCCCCCTATTTCATGTGACAGTGGTCCACTCATATTATGCATATAATTACAACAAGTGACACTCCCCACGGGCTGGGCCCTCTACAAAGACCTTTGAACTTTCGTGTCGCCCTGAGAAATCTGTTTGGCACAGTTTCTGTATGCTAAGAAATCAATCACAAACTGTTGTCATGTGGTGTGGAGAAATCATAATAGTTTGTCCTTGCAGCCTTGTCAGAACGTTCCTTCCACTAGGCCCTCTTTGGCTTTCAGACTGATAGTTCTTCCAAATATGAGAGGGCGCCAGCAGATTCTGATTGGCTGAAAGTTGGATGGTGACGTCACGACATTGAGTTTTCTTTGAGGCCTGGCGCACTGGCTGACTCGTTTAATCTCACTGGAACTCAATGTACTGGCGTCATCGTCCAGCCGGCAGGCCAGTCAAATGGCTTGTCCGTATCTAGGCGAGATGTGTGTTGTTTTTTTCTAATCTCCTTCTGAGCTGATCCATCCGGTTGTACAAGTAAAGAGGGGATGATTACGGGTGGAACTTTCTTAAATGAGTACAAATGTATTTTATAAATTAAACTGTAGCCACGAATAAACAAGTTGCCTTACTTCACTGTTACATAACATTTAGCATAACTGGCAAACCCGGGCTAAACCTGAAAGTTTTACATTTATTTAAAAACTCAAAATATTTCTAAGACCATTTCAAGCCAAATATTTCAACTGAGTGCAGAAAAAATGGTTGCTCTTTCATATTATCCGCAAATCTCAATTTCCATAGAAATTTTCCCCTCTTAGAAGAGGTTTTCTTAGGAATCTGGTCTTTCAACTTAAGCCCGATTTTGTCAGATCCACTCACATACAGGGTCTTCCAGTCTTTCAGTGGAGTAGAGGCCAAACTCTCTCGGTGTAAAATAAACTATTTCGCGAATTTGCTCTTAGCCCACTATTTAAATGTTGAAATTCAGTTTTATTTTCTAAAAAAAAAAAAAAATTTAATGGAATTGGACTACTCTTTCATACATGCGGGCAGTTCTGTCCCATGATACTTATTCCTTTCATGTTTTAATTTTTCCAACAAATACAGAATGTTTTATCTTCTTTTTGCATAAACAAAATATACAGTCACCATGAGTGACAAATATCGTCAGTTTAATACTCAAACGCTTTGTTCGTAAAACTAAAAAAATGTTGTTTGTAAGTGTGTGCGTATATTTCGGCATGCCATAGTTGTTGGTTTTTTTTTTTGTTAGTTAATGACAAAATGGCAAGAAAACCATTTTTCTAACTGTGTTTAGAGTTGAAATGCTCACCATTTTCTACTCTGATTTTTACGTAGTGCAGAAAGAAACGTTTTATCTCGTGTGAGGTAAGATTGCTCTGTAACAACGTCTGTAAACGAGAGTTACACTCGCTGACTCACAACTTCTATCGCCAGTCCAGTGCAGTGGAAATGTCCCAGATTTCTGTTCTATTCATGCAACTCAGAAGCTACACTGCTGAAAACCAAACCTTCCCATGCGGTTTCCGAACTGACCAAGTTATCAAGTCAGTACCACAGTCCTGATGTGTGATAATTCCTATGATAAAAATGTTGTTTTTGCGCCGGATCACCAAGTTGTTTTTTTTTTTTTTGTCTGTGTGTCCAGAGAAGGGGTGGTTGGGGAGCGTTGCGTATCAGGTCTCGATCTGACATTCTTCTTTTTGACATCAGTTCTTCTTTCTAATTCTTTGCCAAACGATTTCCTGACCCTCGTCGTGTCCTCGTGTATTCTTGATGGTCTGCGCAAAGTTTTTGACTCGCTGGCCCTATCGGAAACCCGCATAAGTGCAAGTGACCTAATTTTACAAGAGAGGAAAAAAAAAACGGTTTTCTTGAAATGTATTCCTTATCTTAATACAGTTTTTTTTCGTTGTATAAATAAACGTTCGAAATATTGCACTCCCTTTTTATAAAAAAAAACAACCAAACTCTTAAATGACTTGATAAAGAGTATTTAACCAAAAGAGGCTTCCCATCTGCAGTTGTATGTATGCACTTAAGCGCTTTTATCAAGTAGTCAGCTTGTTGCTTCTCCGATTCCTATTTGTTCTCTGTCCAGATGGGTCTGTTTTCTCAGATCAACCGGTTGTTTTTGTTTTTTTTTTAAGATCTGACGAAAAAAAAATAAAAACGGAATAGAAAACAGGATTGTTGTCTTAGTGTCGGTGTCTTTCAGAACACGCACGTGGATGTTCGTGCTTTTTGACCTCTCAGACAGATATGTCGGATTTTTTTTGGGGGAGGGTTGTTCTTTGGAAATGGTGTAGAAAAAGAATATGAAATGTCATTTCTGCCGCGTCACGTGTCATTCAAATGGTGCCATTAGAGCTTTACCCGAGCTTGCCGTTTATGGCCGAGGAAATGAGTTCAGATCCCAACCGTGTGACGTGGAACTTTCAGGATGGTTGTGCACTGTCGAGTCTGTGTTGTGTCGGTTTTAATGTGAGACGCCAACAGTGAAATTGAACGGGGCGCACGAAAAAAAAATTTCTATGAAATGGATTCAGAAAAAAAAAAAAAAAGCTCAAAGGCATGTATATTGAAGCCACATTGTGCTTTATCTAACATAACTGTTTCAATACAATAATAATCTGATCAAGTAACTTTTGGCTTCGCCCTGTAACATATTTCATTACTGTAACTCATAGTCAAAAGATTTTAATCGATCGCACCAGCTAAAAACGTGTGAGGAGAAGAAAAGTGCCTATAGAGATTCAAGTAACATAACAACAAAAAATCCTATTGTCATAGTCTCTCCTACATTTAATTTCCTGGTCTTACATTACTTTGAATGCTCATTGTCAATAATTTCTACTACATTTGCCCCCTTATATTTTGTCTGTCTGTCTGCTTTCAAAGGACGCTGTAAGGGGCATGGGAGCAAGACTCCACTGGGTAAAACCCCAGGGCCAGACTCCATTTTGAGTTCTCCCTCCTTTGTCATGACATTTCTTGCATTCAGAGCATTTCTCCTACGGCTGTCAAATCTTTTCTCCAAAAATCTACCCCTCCCACTCCTCTGTCTATCTGCAAAGTCCGTTTCTCCCCCACCTCCCTTTCAAAGTGCTCGTGTGGCTAAAACAATAAAGATCTGAAAGCGCTTCTTGTTGGTCCCGTCCACTTTGAAGTCCCCTACAGATCAAATGTCCAGTGCCGGGCGCAGTGTTGACACAGTGTCGGTGGTGCCCTAGTAACCGTCTTGCCAATGACCGGTCTGGTCCTGCTCTTTAGCTGTTGGTCATCTCTCCCCATTACCGACTGGCCAGCGGTCCATTACTGACCGCTATCCGTCCATTAAATCTTGTTGCCCGGACTTGACCAGCTGAGACTATTGGATGTCCTTTTCCTGGAGGTTTACATTGATTGTACCCTTAAACCTGGTCACCGTTTTCCTTTTTCTTGTTTGCTCTCCTGTGCTATTATGTCGCCTCAGTGTCCATTACTCTCTCTGTCACTGTGTCCTTCACTCTGTATCTTTCTGGTCTCCTCCATCCTCTCGCCTTCTCTGTTTCTGTATCCATCATCCTCTGTCTGTCTGTCTCGCTCTGTGTCTTTGTCCGTCTGTCTGTTTGTCTGCCCGTCTCTTTATCTGGCTTTCTGTCTGTCTTTCTGTCTCTCTCACTCTATCTCTCTCTCTCTCTCTCTCTCTGTCTGTCTTTCTCTCTCTCTCTCTCTCTCTCTCTTTCTCTCTCTGTCTCTCACAGTCATCTTCAATCTGTCGCCGTCTATCTCCATCACCCCCCCCCTGTCTTGTCTCTGTGTCCTTTCATTTTTGTCTGTCTGTCTCTCTATGTAGCTTTCGGTCTCTCTCTCTCTCTCTCTCTCTCTGTCTCTCTGTCTCTCTGTCTCTCTCTGTCTCTCTCTCACACACACACACACACACACACACACAGCCATCTTCAATCTATCCCCATTTATCTCCATCACTACCCCTGTCTTGTCTCTGTGACCTTTTATCTCTCTGTTTCCTTCACTTTCTCTCTCTTTCTGTCTCTCAATCTCTGTGTGCCACTGTGCCTTTCCTGCTCACACGTTTCAATCTCTTTCGCAGTGTCCTGGTCGTCTCCAGTATTTTCATATTTTGACGTTGTCTCCTTCTCTGTCTTTCTATTTCATTGTTTTTCAGTTTGTTTCCTTCAGCCTTTTCTCATGTTCTCTCTCGCTCTGTCTGTCTGTCTGTCTGTCTCTCTATCTCTCCTCTCTCTCCTCTCTCTCTGTGTCTCTGTCTGTCTGTCTGTCTGTCTGTCTGTCTGTCTGTCTCTTTCTCTCTCTCTTTCCTCACTCACGCACTCTCTCCCCTTTCTCTCTCTTTCGCTGTATCTCAAGGACCTGCCTTTCTCTCCCTCTCTTTTTCTCTCTCGCTCTTCCTCCTCTCTCTTTGCGTCTCTCTTTCTTCTTTTCTTTCCCTTCCCTCTCTCCCCCTCTTGGTCTCTGTCTCTGTCTCTCACACACACACACACACATGAAAGAGAGAGAAAAGGGGGATGTTTCTCATCATTATTATTTGGACAGCGAAAGTTACCAAATTGTCCATTTGTAACCATACACCCTAGATTAACTCATTTTTTTCCCCTGCTATTTCTATTCCCTTCCACCCCCACCCCCCGTAATCCCATTATTTTTCGGTTCATTTCCAGCTAATATTTTTATGTCGGGACGAAAGAAACCGGAAAGAACGCCAAGTAAGCTCAGAAATTGAATGTTTAGCGAAATGTAATCACCAAACAGACACGTTTGTGAGCACAGCCACAGATTTCCCATCTCCTCTTTTATGGAAATCGGAATGTCCACCCGCCAATGAATTTTTCAGACATTCTGGACACAATTTGGGGGATGAATCCGCTTGTATTAGGTTGGCTAAAGTTGGTTTGCCGTGTCCTGACCTCGCTTTGAGCGTCGCGGGGCTGGATTTTCTTTCAAAGATAGCTGTGATCTTTGACCCGGGCAGGAAATCCCACGCAGCGCTGGAGTGTCATCAGGCCTTGCGAATGCCCCAGACAAAATGAATCGCAAAAAATGAGATTTGATCCGATAGTGGATCGATTGTGACTTTCTTCTTTTTTCATGTCGGATAATTTTTTGTCCTTTTTTATTTCTGTCCCCAGTGTGTTGGTGTTTGTTTGTCTGTGTGTGTGAGTGTACGTTTAGATATTTGAAGGGAATGACGGGTCAAGAGAAATCTGCAACAGTTCCAGGCACTCTAGGTTGAAATGCCAAGAAAATGGAAGTACGACTATATCAATATTGTGCATTCTATCTATCTATCTATCTATCTATCTATCTATCTATCTATCTATCTATCTATCTATCTATCTATCTCCCCGTCTGTATATTATCTATCTATCTGTCTATCTATCTATCTATCTATCTATCTATCTATCTATCTATCTATCTATCTATCTATCTATCTATCTATCTATCTATCTCCCCGTCTGTATATCTGTCTGTCTCTGTCTGTCTGTCTATCTATCTATCTATCTATCTATCTATCTTTCTATCTATCTATCTATCTGTCTATCTATCTATCTATTTATCTATCTATCTATCTATCTATCTATCTATCTATCTATCTAATCTATCTAATCTATCTATCTATCTATCTATCTATCTATCTATCTATCTATCTAATCTATCTATCTATCTATTTCCCTGTCTGTGTATCTGTCCATCCGTGTGTTTGTCTGTCTGTCTGTCTGTCCATTTGTCTATATACCTGTCGTTTTAACCGTCCGTCTGTCTATTCTACTCTGGGTGTGTCTGTGTGTCTTTCTGTATGTCTTTTTGACCCTCGGTCTCTCTTGTCTATTCTATTCTGTTGTATTTTACCTGTCTGTCTGTCTGTCTGTCTAAGAAAATTGCCTGTGGAATCTGCCACTGCCTCGTCGATCAATCCATGTCCCTCTGTATGCTTCCGTCTAGATAGGCACCAGTTCTAAATGTTCTGTACCTGTAAGGAGTTATGAATTTCATCAATAACAACCATTCCACCTGCCTAGGACGACTATTTTGTTGTCAACACCATTTTCTTAAGACACAGTTCAGATCAAAGCACGGCCGTCTTACACAGGTCTGACCACGACTCGAAGCCATTGGATTTTGTACTGACATTCTTTATGAAATTTGACTTCCGTTTCCTGAGACTCTGTGGAATAGTCTGGAACCGGATGTCTTTTTTGTCAATGCCTGGGGCAGTCATGATTTGAAGCCAGGCCTGTGCGATTGGTCTTTACAACGTGGATCACTTCGGATGTTGTTTCCTGGGCAATTAGGCTTTGTATTTACAACATATAGATCACTTGGGTGTTGGTGTTTTTGTTTTTTAACGTTATGGATCGCTATGGTATTGTGTTTGAGCATTGTGCACGGTAGATCACTTTAGTTTTGTGGTTTCATTCAACAGTATTGCCTGGGTGGCTTTGGTTTTGTGTTTTGAATCGTACAACGTGGATCAGTTTAATGCTGCAATTATTTATGTATCTTGTCGTACATTTTTTCAATTCATCATCATCACCATTGTGTTACAGTGTGTCTGTGATTAGGCCAATATTTGCTTATTCTGATGTGCTTCTTTGTCGTCTCCACTGCGATCATCATTATCATCGTCTTCATTTTCATCATGATTTCTGGCATCCTAATCTTCTCTGTCGTTTTCGTATCCTCTCATTTCCATCTACCTTTCCTTTCTCTCTTCTCTGCCCAGTCCCCATGTGTGATAGCTGGAGACTTCAGCAGTTGTTGGAAACACGAATGCCTTTGACAACCATGAGCACTTTCCTTCTATCATTCATTCTGAGATTGCCAGAGGATACGCGGGGCGAAAAGTGTTTAGGTCTTTACTATGGGGAGGGGGGGGGGGGGGAGGGGTCACTGCTCTTCGCATTTACACCTCATTTTTCTTGTGTCTTATTTTTCTTGTGTCTCATTTTTCTTGTGTCTTATTTTTCTTGTGTCTTATTTTTCTTGTGTCTTATTTTTCTTGTGTCTTATTTTTCTTGTGTCTTATTTTTCTTGTGTCTTATTTTTCTTGTGTCTTATTTTTCTTGTGTCTTATTTTTCTTGTGTCTTATTTTTCTTGTGTCTTATTTTTCTTGTGTCTCATTTTTCTTGTGTCTTATTTTTCTTGTGTCTTATTTTTCTTGTGTCTTATTTTTCTTGTGTCTCATTTTTCTTGTGTCTCATTTTTCTTGTGTCTCATTTTTCTTGTGTCTTATTTTTCTTGTGTCTCATTTTTCTTGTGTCTCATTTTTCTTGTGTCTTATTTTTCTTGTGTCTTATTTTTCTTGTGTCTTATTTTTCTTGTGTCTCATTTTTCTTGTGTCTCATTTTTCTTGTGTCTCATTTTTCTTGTGTCTTATTTTTCTTGTGTCTCATTTTTCTTGTGTCTCATTTTTCTTGTGTCTTATTTTTCTTGTGTCTTATTTTTCTTGTGTCTCATTTTTCTTGTGTCTCATTTTTCTTGTGTCTTATTTTTCTTGTGTCTTATTTTTCTTGTGTCTTATTTTTCTTGTGTCTTATTTTTCTTGTGTCTTATTTTTCTTGTGTCTTATTTTTCTTGTGTCTTATTTTTCTTGTGTCTTATTTTTCTTGTGTCTTATTTTTCTTGTGTCTTATTTTTCTTGTGTCTTATTTTTCTTGTGTCTCATTTTTCTTGTGTCTTATTTTTCTTGTGTCTTATTTTTCTTGTGTCTTATTTTTCTTGTGTCTTATTTTTCTTGTTCTTGTTTCTGTGTGTTTTTGTGGTTGGGATTAATTTTTTTAGAATTTTGTTTGGGGAGCGGCTTGTTCGGCCTGCTCTTCTCGACACGCAGCGGTTAGAGTACCTTGAAGGTGCGCAGCGTGCACACCGGCTCTCCCAGCTTTTTGTCCTTGTCCGAGAAGACTAGGTGCTCGATCCTACATACCATAGAATCAGGGACTGAATTCCTCCTCTGAAAAAGTACCAACATGCCTGCCCATACCGATCGGGAGTCGAACACGGTGCCTTGGGCATGAGAGGCGAGCATCTTGCCTCTAGACAAACGTGTCTTGGTTGAGAGCCCTTCTTTGATTTCACCCGTGACTTGTTTCCTGCCATCACGTGACGAATCTTGTTGGTTTCTGCTGCTGCGCTTTATACAGTTGTCCTGTTATTATAATACTAAGTCTTCCTCACTGATTTGTTTCCCCTTTTATTATTCTCAGCACTGGCACAGCTGGAGAAGAGCAGTCGATTCTGGCCAACGGTCATCAGCGATACCATCCTGTTCAACATCAATGTGAGTATGTAGACGACTGCTGTGTTCTCATGCTGCGTGCATGTACATGTATATAGAATTTACTGTGATATTGACAAACTTAGCATGACTCCATTCATTACCCTGACCCTAAAAAAAAAAAAAAATTGGAAAAATAATTGATGTCGCTATGACTGCTAGCTTGGCACGGAATTTGAGAAATGGTTATAATGTGCGACCTGCAAGAAATGTTGGTCAAAAAATGTCCTTTGCCAGTATGAGGTCAAACGGGAGTCGTACTGATATCAATAAACTGCATTTTGGGATATTTTTAGATTGGGTCCACTTTGGCTATTACCGTGCCCCACCCCTCCCAAAAAAAAAAACGAAAACAAAATAAAACATCGAACTCACAATAGGATTTTTGTTACCAAGTCATGGACGTTTTGTTGTGGCACCTCCAAAGAAGGCATTATGCCTGAAGATCCATAATCCATTATTTTCTCACGTGGTCCCGCGGCGCACCCTGTCGTTTCTGAAAGAGGCTGAAATCTGCAAGTTAATTTAACAGACTGTTATCATATTTACAAAATTCAATCAACATACATACTTTATAGTTTGGACCTTTTCATGTTAGGTTATTAATTTCACTTTTATTTGATCTAATTGATATGAATCTGAAAGCTGAACATGAACCCAATATAAGATAACGAAAAATCCATGAAAGGTGAAAAGTGGCCGTTATTGTGCCGACCCGCCGTTATACCCAAATTCAAACTCAAACTGTTGTGGCCATGTCGCCAACGAAGAGATTGTTATGGCCAATTGGTTAACCCTGACCCAAACTCTTGTCCTAAAACTTTGCCCAAAACATTCATTGTGTAAACAAAACCCCAATTTGGCCAAATGTCCTAAATAATTTTTTTTTTTCAATTAGAATAGTTACCCGGCCAGAATGCGGAAAAACTGTTGTTTGTTGTTTTTCTTTATTTGACACTGCAACTTTTAATTTAATTTTCACCGTATTATAAGTAAATGTAGTTGTAGCAGGCAACAAGGAGCGGAGAGAGTGAATGATCGCGCGTCCAATGTTTAATGTTTCTTTATAGATTGGTTGCATGATTCTGCTGCATAGTTTGAATTGGCTGTCAGGCGTAATAATAAACTTGAACTTGAACTGCTTTGTTTAAAATGATTTGGGAAAGGGAGGGGGGGGGGGGGCTGTACAATATGGCTGAGAAGTATGCCTGTCTGTCTCAGACTTGTTACTTTTATCATTTCAGAATATCAGTCCCCTCCCGCAGTTATTGTTGAAGGACAGTTTAACTGATGAGGAGACTGTCGAGTGCAAAAGGGTCATTCTCAGGATCGTTGCTATGGAGTCCAAGAATGATCCCCTACCGGCCCCGGCCGTAGGGTCAAGGGGCAAAGGGCCCAAAAGGTGAGTATTTCAGTTTGCCATGATGTTAATCGCTTAATGTGCGAAGATTATCAAAGATAGTTATTCAGTTAGGCAGAATACTTGGCACGAACCGAACGAACAGAGTGCGCAGAGCAGATCTTCACTTTGGCCCTTGCGACACCTCAAGCCCGGATTGTGAACGCATCAGACTGGCGTGAGTTCATTGCCAAAAATTGACAAAAAGAAAAAAGTTGTATGTAGCAAAACCAAAGCCCCGCTTTGCTACATACAACTTTTTTTTTTTTTTTGGCCAATTTTTGACATTGCTTTAAGCCTTTGCTGCGACACCACAGTTTTTCTTTGATTTTTATATGGCATGAGGTCATGCCGCCCTCGTCTCCTGACAGGTGCCATTACTGTCTAGGCTTTCTTTAAACTGCATCTTGAATTCCCACAGGACGATAGTCTGACAGGAGCCATATCGAATACATGTCTCAATATTGGCCAGCTGATCAAATAATACAGTGTACTCGAATGACATCGCTGTTCCTCAAATAAAGTGAAGATTTTGAACTTCGTTTTTTGTTGGGTTTTTTTAGGAGTGAAGAGGCGTTAGTATTTTTTCTGTTAGTTTGAGTGATTTGTTATATTTATTTATTTATTCACTTTATCTATCTATTTTTCTGCTAGTGTAAAAGGGAAGTCAACTACTCTTCCGGCCGGAAGCGGATGTTGTACGTCGAAACGGACGCAAGTATAGCTATGTCGCGTTAACCTCTAGCGAGTTGTAGTTCAATTATCTGCGTATTTTGTGGGTTATTTTAGGGCCGCGCCCAATTGTTTGCTTTTATGTAGCCACGGTCTCCGACTTCTTCATGCCAAATTTTAGAAAGATCCGTTCTGTAATTTACGGGTCTATTCGTATCAAACAAATTTAATGTTCTTATAGATTTACATGTATTTATTCATTTAAATTGTGGGTTGCTCGTTAATTATTTGTATGTATATAGTACTATACTTTATAAGCTGATGTTGTTTGCATCAATATTATGATGATGATGAAAATTTGATTCATTTTGGAATATCAAACGTAAAGCAAAACTTCGTTGTGAAATACGTTGGACAGTATTTTAAACGTTAGATTGATAATAAATGCTCTGTCCAAAGAGATGAACAGTATCGGCAGTTGTGGGCGGAGCTGGAGGCTTTGATACGGGCGTATTCGGATACGTCAGATCAGCATCTCAAGATCTTGGAGTGTCTACTGGAGTGCAAGAAACCCGGTGATGAGCCCGTGACCTTGACCCGCAAGCCAGGGGCCAAGCGCGAGGAGAAAGCTGGAGGTCTGTCCGAGGTGGAGCAAAGCTGGAAGGACTTGGACAGGTGAGGAAGGGGGGGAGAGGAGCCCGGAATTATTGTCAGGGAAAGGAGGGGGTTGAGTGTAGGGCCAGTGTCACTTCTGTTCACTGTCATTATTTGTAGAGAACACAGATTTGATTTGGGTACTTGTATCCATATGTTGAAGAAGTGTTCGACCGTGGACCACGTTGTCAGACATCAGAGTAAACCAGTCATTTTATTCTACAGCAGAATCTTAAGCCGCTGTTACGATTTACACAACATTAATGGAATGAAAGGAGAGACATGAGACTTTTTTTTACAGGAGACAAGAGTTGAAGATTTTGGAAGCAGGATTTGGAACTACGTATAAAATGAGAGTCGCAGCAGGGTAGGAGTGTAAGGTGTTCCTACTTTTCCGCACACTAAAGTGACATTTTAAGTACTTCTTATTGGTGATTACAAACTAGTCTTCAGGATGGCGTGGCGTGAAATCTATCTGTTTATAAACTCTATGAAACTCATTTTACCCACTACTTGCTGCTGCAGCCGACATCCTTTAAAATCAAATCCCAGCGTACGTAGAACAAACTATCCAGTGCTTGCACTGCCGAAGCTTTTACCTCCAGCAAAGACATGAAGTTCTAACTAGGATACCATGCCCGATGAGATGACGTAGGCGAGCTGATTAGAAAAGACTTTTTTTTTTTCAGTGCAAGATGTTCTTGCAAGGAGTGGCTAATGTAATTTTAACCCGGTAACTTCCGTCTGACGTGGACCCACAGCGCATCTTGTCCTTTCTGAAAGAGGCTAAGATCTATAACTTGACTTAAAAACGTCTTCACACATTTACAAAACTCTTTTCAAGTCCATACAAAACAACTTTTGAGAGTTCTACCAGTGTAATGAAATGTATACGGAACTAATTAATTCCACTCGTGAAATTTAAACTGATGAAGCTCTGAATACAAAACATAACTAGTGCACCTAAATAAACGTTGATAGGTGCAAAGTGGCCTTAAAACTCAAACTCAAACTCATACTCAGACTTGGTAATTTCAGCTCTACAGTTTTCTCTGGTTGCACAGAAGGAGCTAAAGTCTTCCATTCAGATCCCTACAACAGCAGACCGAAGATGATCTATTTCATTATGTGGGAGTTCCGTTCCTTGCTCACTGAATACAAATAAGCTCATCAGCGAGTATTTTATTGGCATTAATATGCCTTGTTTCCCCCTCTTGTCTTCCTGTTGCACGCAGTGAACACTGGCCAACGGGGCTGTCAGTCATTCTGTGTATGGAAATAGCATCAGACAATATTATTCATCCACGTTGTCATTTTGTCTTGGCCAACTGATCCAAGAATAGGAAAAACTTTACCAGAGGTGTGCATGCTGAATAATTTCTCTTATGTCCAAAGCCAGTGAGAAAAGAGAATTAAACTGCAGTTCTAGCTTTGCCTTGAGCATTAGTTTGCAGCGTTAAGCTGGGTTTTCATGTGCACGGAAAAGGGCAACGAAAACGCCAAAAACCTTTCAAGTAGTGAAATAGAAGGAACATTTCCGTATGCCGTTTCTGTACACACTCTTTCTTTTTGCTACTTGACGGATTTTGACGTTTCTGTTGTCATTTCGGTTTCCGTTCACATGAAACACGGCTGTAACTGTCTGTATGTTTGTTTGTGCGAGTTTGTGTACGTCCATGGAAACTGTCTTTCGATGTAGCACTGTAACCAGTTGCACTGCGTTTTGATTAAGAAGAATACGTCACTTACAGAGGAAATTAAATAAGGTTACAGTGGGATTTTCTTGTGGATTGCAAATGCCTCGTATTCTTCGCAAAAAAAAAGCATGTGTGATGAAATTATATGTACAGGTAATTCCTGTCTCTGTGTCATTCTGGACAACAGGCGTGTTATGGCTTCAGAGACCAATTCCTTGTTGTCTGGTGGCAGCTGTGTTACTGCGGGGTCATGTTAAAAAATCTGTGGGTTCGAACTGTCGAGAAACCCAGTCAAGGCCAGTTCTGTATTTAGTGAAATGGGCTCATCAGGCAAACAGACATGGGCTTGTAATGTAATGCATGGTAATCGCCGCCGAAAGTTTCTTTTTCTTTCATTTTGTGTAAAATTAGGAACATTTTGGTCTCACGCCTATATCTGGACAGCAAAAAACCCTGCTAGAAATAACAAGCAAGACTTCATAGTTAAAGAAGCTGATCCTAGCATAAATTAAGTCTATAGAATCTCCAGGAGGCTTCGGGAATTCTTGCGTAACTGTGTCCGCCAAATGTTTATTCAATCCCTGGTGTAATTTGGCCTCCCTCGTGGTCAAAATCTGGACATATTCCATCTCTGGCATAATTTGGTCTCCTCAGGGGTCAAAAGCTGGCCATATTCAATTATGCGGTTTGGCCAGTCGTATTTTCCGATTGGGAACTTGCTTATTCTCCCCTCAGTTTCCATTTGTTCATATTTTCGTTGTGGTCAGTGGGCCAGTGTGTACGTGCCGTCTCAGAGGTCAGTTATTCAAGTCTCTAACAAGATGGAGTTGGCGGAGCATGAGCTGAAAATACAGACGCTAAGAACAAGGGTTATTGCTGAAGTGGGGAATTTAGTGTTGTTGTTTTTTTTTCATTTTGCCAGCCACGGACATGTAAATGGTGGCTTTGAGTTAGAGTTAGAGTTTGAGTTTGGGTTTAACGGCGCATCGTGACGACGACGGCAACTTGGCGCTTTTCATGTTTTTTTTTTTGTTTTGTTTTTTTTGTTGGTTTTTTTGGGGTACTTTTGGGCTAGCTTTCAGCCCCCAGATTCCTATAATAAAGATCAAATGTGAAGTTAAAAATCTCATGGGAAAAGGCCCGCAGTGTAAAGTATGTCTATATGAACCTTGTCAATTTATGACCAAAAAATTCTACTAAATCAACTGGTAGACTTGGGCCTTCTTCAATGACAACATGCGCTGCGGTCCACGTCAGAAAATAATGCTTTCATGGATCCGCAAGCCTACCACCTTCCTCGGATGTACGCAAAATCCACACATTCTGCTGTAAAAATGTGCCTAACAATTAGCTGGTGGCCTGAAATACACATGTACACGTATAGATAAGGTATTTCCGAGAGGGTTTCTCCCTTTCTGCATGTCTGTCATTTGTTTAAGGAACTTGACCAGCCCAACGAATCCTGTGATTGGCTGGTCGGCTGACCTAAATCCTTTCAGTACCGAGATCACTATCCTGATTGCCTTTCGGATCTTTTGACCCTTCATTTTGAGGCTGACAATTCCCTGCGGGGGCTGGTTTGAACGAAGGGGCCAATCCGGCTTTTCAAGACTTCGGGATAAGCTGTAGCATGTTAAATGCCTTAATGTAGAAGTACGAATTTTGATCCGTTTCTGTTTGAAAGCAGTTAAGTTGTTACCGGCAGCGAATTATTTTGACACCCCTCGAAAGTGCTCCTGAAAGTGTTCCAAAAATTGATCTGCCTTAGAAGAAAAGTGAGGAATGGCGAAGAATAAGGAAGAAATGCATGTTTTTAAAAAACGCAACATTCCTCAGTGTCAGTCCGGATTACCTGCGGATCGATCCGGCTGCTCTGCTGCTTGTCTCACTAATCTCAGTCTGTCCAATCCGGACCGGCGCCAGCGCTAATGGATTGTCTCGTGGCATCCAGTGGGTATGACAAGATACTGATAGTTCGACCTGTAATGTAAGCCATCGCCGGCCTAACTAGGGTGGGACAGATGGGCATTATGCTCTTTTTTTTAAAGGGGAAGGGGGTGTGGCGGAAGCATGCTATGATTTGAAAGTGTGTTGTAACTGGTAGCAGTAGTGTCCAGCAGGCCGGTTGAACTGGCCATGGGGTATACTGTACTCAGTTGCCATTAACTGCAGTTGCGCAGCTGGATAGATGTACCGTACATATAGGCCTACATTATTAAATGTGTCAAGTGTATTATGCCAGTTACTTATACCTCTCATACGTTTTGTCGTTGTAGAACATGTATCTTACAGACAAAGTTTCAGATGCGACATTCTTTATTTGTGTTAGTGGTTTGAAATGGCGTCTTTGCACTCTAGTCCAATAATATTACGTGGAAGAAGATTTTTTTGGCTGGACAATAATGTTTGTTGTTGTCGTCCTCGCTGTTATTATCATTAATATTATTATTATTGTTGTTATTGATTTTATATTTTACATGTACTAATCGTTATGTTGGAAAACAATGATTTGCCGTGGCGGGGTTTGATGTAGGGTGTGGTGAGTCAAACTTAGACATGCCACATGTCCATGCCATCATGGCGAAAGCTAGATCTATTATCTGCAAGGGAGATTTATATTCTTGCAATACTGTCGTCCAAGATTTCATAGGGGTTAGTCCTGTCACTTAAAACTCGAGCTCGTCGAAGCTGTGGACGCCAGAAATACCAGAGCACACCGGCTATTTTTAGACAGTGTACTGACCGTTATTCATAAAGGTAAAGGACACAGAAGTCTTATTTAGCCGACTGAGAGGCTTGTCAGTGATGCATACTCATTCGGTGCAGTGTCCTTCGAGACTCTATTTTGCTGACCCAAATGCCGGCAGAAGCATTAAAATGTCATGAAATGATGCCCAGGCGCGTAAAGTGCACATGGGCATCTTAACACCATAATTAGGTGAGATATATAATTATTTGGCATTTGCTTTGGGCGCTTGCCATGAAGCCTCTCACTCGTATATCAGTATATATGGGTTCGGTAGGAGGTTTTGTAGTTTTTTACATATCTGTTGTCAACTCTTTATTATTTGTATGTCACAGATTTCAGCAAATGACAGAACGGGAAAAACAGGACGTGTTGCAGGGAGATAAGCCATTTGAAGCCTCACCGCCCAAGAAACTTAAATCTGAGGAGTTGTTAATGAGATCTGGAGGTGAGTTGGTGAAGGCCGCAGGGAGGACGGTAGCGAGAGAGGCCCAGGGAATGACGGAGGGGATGAAATGTCATGATTCAAAATAGAGGATTAAACCTTTTTTTTTTTCTTTTGGCTGTAAATGAAACTTCAAAGCAGTGATTCTCAACGTGAGTGATATTGCCCCGGGGGGGGGGGGCGAAAACGCAGAAAAGGGCGACAAAGGGGCGAAAACGATGAAAGGGGATGATGGGGGCGAAAATAGGATTGGAGGATGATTTGGGGGCAAATACAGGGCAGCCATTGTCTTGTGGGACAGCATGCATAGGTAGGTTCTATGAACAGAAAAGTCTCATTTCTTTTAATGCATTTGATAAAGAAATGCTTTATATTTTATCATGAATAATCAACAACGACTGTTGTCATTAATAAGGCTCTGACAAACTTGGCATTATAATGTGTATATAGTCTGTCCTCTTACGAAATGTATCCGTTGGGTTTGAGTAGGGATTTAAGAGGGGTGGGTTGGGGGAAGAGGGGGGAGGGGGCGTGAAAGAAAATTTGGAGCCTATGGCGGCGATTACCTGAAAAAGGTTGAGAACCACTGCACTGCTTGAAAGGTTTGTGTCAGATGGTGGAAGTCGGAAGACAGAAGCCTAGAGTGGACATCTATAAAATGCATGTATTGGGTTATCAAGCAGATACTAATGTTAATAATGGATATATGCAAAGTAAAGTTACATGATACTTGTAATAGAGTCACTGAACAGTGTGTGCCTAATTAACCAGCTATTCCCCTTTAACCGGTATAATAAGATGTAGTAATGTACATGTATTGTAACTGAAATGTATAAGTTCCTGCAGGGCGGTTTATCACTACTTAATTCTATAAGTATTCATTGATATTGTCTGCCGTGGTTAGCTTCCTACTTTTTTTCTCTCTTTCTTTTTTTATTTCTAATATGTCGTTGTTTTTTTTATTTTCATCTATTTAGTTTCATTTCTTTCATTGGCATTTCAGTAAATGGGCTGTACGGTACAATAAATACTAGAGGCAATATGCATGAACTGGCATAGTGTGGCATATGTGATTTATATATTGCAAAATTGAAATTAATAGATTAAAATTTATCCATATCATCCCCCACCAGCTGCAACCACAAAATTTATTATTCATTATTAAATATATATTATTATTAATAAATATTCAGATATTATTTGAGTTGTGAATTGTGAACTGCACCTAACAGGCTGCGTTACAATTTGCTCTGAGATAGAGAGAGGTAGAGAGAGAGAGAGAGAGTGTGTGAGCGAGACAGGGAGAGAGAAAGAAGCAGTGTAGTGTGTTGAGCGCTTCGCAGGCGCTCCATTCTGCTCTGTGGTTGACATGTTGCTCCTGTAAAGCGCATAGGGCATTTTAAATGGACATGCGCTATATAAATGCCATCCGTTATTATTATTACTTATTATTATTATTATTGTGATAAGGGCAATCACTGATGTCCATGTGGAACAGTCGCTTGAAGACAATACAGAACAAGAGGTCACATGAATTTGATGGTCGAGTAGACAGTGAAGGACCAAAGGCCAAGTTGTATATCCATCTGGAAGAGGATAATAGGTAGGGTGAATGTGCAACATTAAAGCTGTGTCCACAATGTCAGTAACTTTTGGCAGTCTCTTGAATTGAAAGTTATCAAACTTGTAATTTAGATGTTTCAATGGGACAGTCTGCAGTCTGATGTTAAGAGTTACAGATGGGTATTAATAGGCTTGACGAGAGGCATTGCTAGGGTTGCCGTGGGGCATTACCAGGGCTGACATGAGGCATTACCAGGGTTGACGAGAGGCATTGCTGGGATTGGCAGGAGGCATTACCAGGGTTGGCAGGAGGCATTACTAGGGTTGGCAGGAGGCATTACCAGAGTCGACAGGAGGCATTACCAGGGTTGGCATGAGGCATTACCAGGGTTGGCAGGAGGCATTACCAGGGTTGGCAGGAGGCATTACTAGGGTTGGCAAGAGGCATTACTAGGGTTGGCAGGAGGCATTACCAGGGTTGGCAGGAGGCATTAACAGGGTTGACGAGAGGCATTGCCGGGATTGGCAGGAGGCATTACCAGGGTTGGCAGGAAGCATTACCATTGTTGGCAAGAGGCATTACCAGGGTTGGCAGGAGGCATTACCAGGGTTGGCAGGAGGCATTACCAAGGTTGGCAGGAGGCATTGCCAGGATTGGCAGGAGGCATTACCAGGGTTGGCAGGAGGCATTACCAGGATTGGCAGGAGGCATTACCAGGGTTGGCAGGAGGCATTGCCAGGATTGGCAGGAGGCATTACCAGGGTTGGCAGGAGGCATTACCAGGGTTGGCAGGAGGCATTACCAGGGTTGGCAGGAGGCATTACCAGGGTTGGCAGGAGGCATTACTAGGGTTGATGTAGACCAAGACAGGTAAAACATGGGTAAAACATGGCATGTTTTGAAAGTGTTGTTTTACTTATTGTATTGATTTGATTTGCTAAAGCCGTTCATTCTTCTCATCAGCCAAGAACAAGTGGCTCCTGCCACAGGCCAGGCTGCAGCGAAGAAGTAACTGATCATGACATCATTTCTCCTGGATTGGTTAGAGATCTGGATTTGGCTCCATCATGGACTCTAGTGAATATAGGAAATGGAGAAGGAAAGCTTTAGTTTTCTCAGTCCAGCGGCCATATGAGCTCGAGCTCAAGAGAAATCACTGTTGGTCAATCTGAATGTGAGACAGGGGAGGCTCAGTGAACCACCCTTAGCATGTAGCGATAAGCAGGTCATGGTGGTAAACAATATCGGTTTGTGCGTTTCCATCAGGAGAAGGAGCTCACCAACGGCTCTAAATAGTTTCAATCAACCAAAAAATATGAACAAACCACAGTAAGTACATCAGCACACTCTCTGTGGTGCAGACTGCCCCCTCCAGTTTTTCTTACGATGGTGACTTAGTTGCGCGATTTGGCAGAAGTGACATCTCTTTGCGCATAAATACTCTTTGATTTTGCGGAGAAAATAATATGGGGAGCTGTGGTCGTTAGTTGTCTTTTGAGTGTTTGTGACAGTCAGTATAAATTTTGGATCTCTGTGAATTTGTTTTTGCTAAACCCCACTGTCACCAAAGAAATGCATGGGCATGTTAGACACATGTATGTTATTAGCGAAGAAGTTAAGGAAAGACTGAAGGTTCATCAGGATGTGAAATGATCAAAACAAGTTATGTTATTTGATGTGAATTTCATGTTAAAGTTTTTCTGCTTTAATAAGAAAATGAGTACGATATCATGGTTAGTTATTTATGTCAACCTTGACCAGGTCGGTGTCACAGCCTTGGGACATAGTGGCAAATTATATTACCTGAAAATCACTTTTGAAACTCATGGAAAAGAAATTATAATGCCCTCGATCATAGTGGTATAATACATTATCATTAATCCAACCTACCCCTAAATCAACTGCTTTGGCAGTCTCAGCACACATATTTAGGAAAATGCCAGCGACTGCTATGGAGATCTGTGACACTGAAAGAGTTAATATTTAAACATGAACAGGTATTAAATTTGGTCCCTGAAATCAATTCTATTGAGAAATTTTGTAAATTATGACAGTATGTTCGATTGTGAATTATTAGAAACAAAAGTGACATCAGCATCAGTTGTTTAAGAATTCTGATCTTGATTTTGCTAATTTTACTCATGACAACTGTCAACAAAACTCATTTTTGCAGTCATTTGCGACTTCAATTTTTGAAGTTTACAAGAAATATCTAGGCATAGCACTGACTTAATTTTCTATTATGCATGTATTGTCATTGATTGTTGTCGTCACTGTTGTTTCATCATTGCTTTACCGAGGTATTTTACACATTGTACTGAGAACTGGAAACAAATGCATGTGTTACATTTTGCTTATTGTAATGTTCCTTGGTGTTAACTGATTGTGTTATAAATGTATAAAAAAACATAATAACATAATAAAACAAAATGCTGAGACAGGAATTTTAACAAATGGAATAAATGCTGTATGACTGAGAGAGAGACAGAGCTGTCAGTTTCATAGATATTCTACGGTAAAGTTATGATATGAAAATGTTCAGATTATTCTTTGGGGACCTGGTATTTTACATAAGCTACAGACGAACAATAAAGTAATGTAATGTAATGTAATGTAATAATTAACTTGTATAGCGCTCATATCCACCAAAAATGATGTGCTCTAAGGGACTGAACTAAAATTAAGAACAGGATTAACATAAAATCAATTCATCATGCTCCTACTCGCACACATTAACATGAACTCAACTAAGTATAACATTAACTTGAACTGAACTAACTATTTTCTCTATCCAGTTTTGTAATTAGACTGCGGTCCCGGTCCCGGACAACAGCCAAACATTTGATGGTCCTGGACACAAATGGCGTAACTCTGAAATTTTGTTTTTGTTTTTGTTTTTTCTTTTTTTTGGGGGTGGAGAAAAAAAGATGATTTCATTCTACACCATTGTAAAAAAAAAATAAAAAAATCTTACCACTGTACACAAAAGAGGTACAAGACAATGTATTGTGATGAAGTCACCGATTTCTTCCTACTGTAAAGTTGGTTTTCCTAGACTTGGATATTTTGTGCTCAAGGATATCGATTGGTACGTCAAAGATGAGGAAACTGTGAGACTGTTCATCTGCGTTTGATTTTTTTATGATATTAATTTATATTCCGAACACCATGCCTGTTTGTAAAGTTGTTTCAGATAGAGTGAAAGTATGATTTACAATAGGGAAAGAAGGATTTACAACATGAATTAAGTCTGTATCAGGATGATTCACATTATATATGTACATGTATTAGATTGAGTGACACTTGAATGCTCCATCGTCTTCCTACACGCTTTATACCAATACCATTTTTTTTTTACTGTATCAGTGCCCGAGAACTTCCACAGATTTATGGAATTTCAGGGTCTTCACTGTTTTGCTTGTGAAATATTTGTCTCAGTATAGTAATAAATGTGTACGCAACATCACATTATATAATACTGTGCTTATTAGTAATATGTATGTATGCTTGGACTAGTGAGCTGCCTGGCTCATAAGTTTATAAGTGATACTGTGGGTTTCAGAATTTTTCACTTTGAGTCCTGCTGAATGATATGATTTTATGAGAACAAGATAAATGTCACATGGATTGTCATCTGATGCTGTACAGTTAATGTAGTTATGTATTTCCGTGAATTATTTCACGGGTATCAAATTATGTGTTTGTCACAAATCCCAGACTGGGAGATGTAATAATTATAACAGGACAACAATCACGAACGAACATGTATAACACTTAACAGAACAACCCATCAGACTCACACATTTATTAAACATAAAGATAAAGATAACAGTGCAATGACATACAGTAGGTTACTCTATTCAACTGCCGTCCACCGGCCTTCTTCCCTCAAGCACTCTTCCTCGGGTCCACAACCCGGTAGTTACTTTTAAAGACACTTTGGCTTCAGCCTCTCCACTCAATGTCTTAATAACACACTTAGTATTTCTTTCGCACCGCAGTCTCTCAATAGCACCTCCCTATGGCAATAACACCTTAGCCTCCCAATAGCACCTCAACATGGCCATAGCACGTTAATAGTTCAATTCACATTAATATCTCAATAGCACAGTAGTATATCAATATCACAGTAGTACATCTTAAGAGCACATTAACAATACACATCCCTGTCTGTGGCCAGACTGCCACGACTCATGCGTCCCTCCTGTCCTGCTCGACAGTTTCACTCCACTGGCCTATGGGTAGCCTTCGGCCCTATGCTGGCCTATCCCCTGTGCTCACCGCGGGTGGCGTCTCTGCCCGACCCCGGCACCTATAAGAATAACATTACATCTGTAATACACCACACAACAATCTCCCGACTGCTCTGATCTCACGTCTGTCCCCTGGGACCTCTTAACTTGCAGTGATCTGACTATTCAGATTTTGCCTCTACTACGCCTCAACTTCACTCACAACATGCACGCTTTACGTCAACTAACAGAAGTCAATACAGGTGAGCAGCCTCCCTATCCCGTGAGTCAGTCCTACACTTCCATGCCCCCGTAATCCTTGAATCCCGCTCACTCCACTCGTGACAGTGTTCATATTGCGAATAAATAAGTATGTAGAAATATCAAGTTTGCCTTGACTTTGATTTGTTTCCTTTGGCATCAGAGAATTAGGTGAGCTTACTGGACAGAAATTGGAACTAGTCTGGTTTCAGCGCACACACATTTCAAAAGTATAATAATATGTATATTTCCCTCGTCTTATTAACATTTAAAGATGAGTTCAGAAATGTGAGAGAAACATTTCATTTACACTATTACAAAGTGATGAGGACAAATATTGAAAGAGTAAAAAATTATGCCCAAATAATAAGTGTTTTTTAGAATGTCAGCAAATGGGAAAAGCTTGTTGACACAAAAATGTATATTATGACCTGAGGTCAAAAGGTACCAATTAAATGGTGATTTTCAAATTCGATGATAAAGGTCATTGTTCTGTTTCAGCATGTTCAAGAACATGTGTATGATCATAATTTGTCCATGAAAAGATAACTTATCCGCAAAACTTTTTAGCTGGATTCGTTTCTTCACAGATGAGTAGATAATGTCTCATGCAGATGACACTAAAATGAAATGTAAATCTTCCAGCAGAAAAAGTATAATGTGATTTTTTTTCTTTCAGCCCATAAAGTTTGTAGGCACAGAATATGTTGAACAATTAAAACTTTTCCAACCTATAAAAATTAAAGTTGCTTACCCTCATTATATTGTGTTAAGTCACAGTCATGAGACATGTTGCCACTGCATGTCAATTTTGGCATAACAGAACCAGCCAAAATAAAGTATATAGAGTCACAATTAGTAATTGTTTGCCTACTGAAGGTTTGTTATTTCATGCAGTCATGTCATGTGTCTACCAGTTACTGCACAAGTCAAATGCCTTTCCTATGCCTCATGTGACGTCAACGCCAGTGACATAAAATGTGTCACAACTCACATAAAAACACCCATTGCATACATGTGATGGTAAAATGACAACAAGCATACATGCTTTATGTGACAATAGTTAAAAAGTTTTTATTTCATAAATTTCATAAACAAACATGAATTCAAAATTGTTAATGTATGACAAAAAAGATATAATGCATGTCTCTACTGATGCAAACCAGATGACTTAAACTTAAAACATTCTGGTATATCATGAAATGACATGGAAAGAGACAGAATTTTTTATTACATAAAATGAACAGGAATTCAAAATTGTTATTGCCTGTATTACAAAATAAAATGACGTAATGCAATACAGTGATGCATAACGAAGGGACAAGAAACAATCTGGTATATTTGGTTATGAAATACCATGGAAAGTGATAGAACTTTTTACTCCATAGAAACAGGAATTCAAAAGTCCTTAATGTATGACACTAAAAAAAATGAGATAATGCATGTTTCTAGTGATGTATAACGAGATGATAACAAACATTCCAGTATAATCTCTCATTTAATTAATGCCATGGAATGAGGTACATAATTATGTCATGTGCTGCATGAAAGTAAACAATAGCAAAATAAACCATGTTCTAGACAAAACATGTTGGATGCAAGTCAGTAGAACACAAACTGATGAAAAGAAATGAAACATGTCATGGTCAACAACCAGAGCAAATCATTTCAATTTTGGACAACACTTAACTGGCATGACCGTTGAAATGGGCATCAGAGGCGCCACATGATTGGCTATTCAATACTCTTCGGATGTATTATCGAAATTCTTGGTTGATGACCACAATACAATGAGAGTGTGGTCCGTTGTTGGATTTCTTGGCTGCAATAGCCGATGACACAAAAACTGACAAGGCAGTGGTCCAATCTTTGGATAGATTGAATGGATGGAGCATCAAAAACATTAGTGGCTGCCATCATGTGCCCATGAAGAAGCATTTTTTACAAATGCTTAAAACTTCAGCTTTGAAAGTTTTTTTCCACAGCTTCATAATTGAAAGTCAGAAAGCTGACAGAGTAAATTCATTAAGTCGAACTTCAGACGCAAGTAATCCAAACAATTTAAAAGCCAGCCCAAGGGCCATACGACACCTCACCTCAACATGATGTCTCTGACTACAAAAACACACATACACACACCAAAAAAAAACAGTGTTCTGGGAACACAATTCCCATCAGCGTCTGTTACCACTGGACACGGAAGTATTCCATCAAGGACATATCGAAGGGCAGAAGAATTGACTGAACTTTGCATATCAACAATAGACTGCGGTACAATAGGAGGTAAAGGATAAGAGGCAGCATCACAATTCAAATGCAAGAGAAACGAGTTGAGCAAAGTTGTACAAGAAGACATTTTCTTCTGCATGTTAGTGAAATACACTGACCGAGACACATCCGAAACTAGAAAATTTTGACATGATGCGTCAGCGGAAAGGTCTGTTGAAGTATCAAGATTTACACACAAATCATTCCTTAGAATGGAAATACATGTAATATCGCTAACCGTGTTCACTCTCACCACATTAAGTCATAAAGACCTTTTGCGCTCTTACCCGATTTTTTCCACCTCTGAAATTCCTTCCTCTCGGTCACGTGCACTCCAATTTCACTTCTCAATGCACCAATAAATTCATTCACTCCACACGTATCACAAACTCTCTGAAAACATTCGCTTATCACATTCTGACGTCTTGTTAACAGATCATCCACATTTGTCACCTTTTCCATTCCATCGTCTACAGACTTCATTTTGAAGAAATTTTCAATAAGAGCATCGCATTAGAACATTTCTCACAAAGGCATTGCAAAAATTTTCTGCTCGATGACAAAGCAATACATTTTCGCAGTCTGCGTTTGAAAGTAGTAAATGAAATTTTGTTATGTGGATGTTCTTTTTTAAAATCATTATACAAATCTAACATGGTTTCGGTCATGACTTTTGTTTGAAGAGACCACTCACGTTGGCCTAAGTAATCAACAGCAACCTTAGATAAAAAGTGCTCGACTATAAAATTACTTTGGGCTTTACGCTTGTAAATAACTGACTTCAATTTCTTTCGGTGTTTCCTTTTTTAACATTTTTTTAAAAAAAACGTTTTTGTTTTTCAAATAAAGACAATTTTGATCTGCACTTTTTGACACTGTCCTTGACCCCCTGGATTGTCCGTTCCAACCAATCACAAACCAATAGTACTTAGGGAGTAAAAACACGGGCACAAGAAAATGGAGGAGAAAGAGTGGGTGGCAACAGTACAGATGGCAAAACAAGGGATAATTATGTCGCACTCCAGGCAGTTGCCCCTGGGCGAAGTCCAATTCGAATACTAGGTTGTTTCAAAGGGCAATGACGTCATTACGATGGCCAACATAGTGACAAGCCTCTATTCGAAAATTTGTATGATATGTGTAGTTTTGCAATATTTACAGGCAATATATTATTGCAAATCTTGAGGTGTTTGAACTTTTCAGCAGATGAAGTTGAAAAGTAACTCTTTCAAGGCAAGACGCCAGCCAAAAGTGAGCCGGTGGTCAGTGGATACAGGTGTAGGGAGAAGGTCAGGAAAGACCATAGAAAAGTCTATGACCTTAAACCGGTTGTTTTGCCAGAAACAGAGAAATAAAAGAAAAAATGAAGAACTTTAGTCAGATCTTTCATGCTGCTAATCAATACGAAAGAATTCGCAATGTGAGATTTAAGGGACGGAACCATGCAAACACCAGATTAACGTAGTTTTTAACGGATTTATATCCCTTTTCATGCGTTCCGAAAATTTGTCTTGAAAGAAAGACTAATATTCCCCTTAGATCATACAACTAGACTATGAGCTAACACCGTAACAGATATATAAGGGCGTGGGGGTGGGGGGGGGGTGTCCCACAAAGATTAAAATAGCAATGCGTCGAGGTCCATCAATATTTACTATTCCATAAAAAAAAAAAATCAAAATAAAACAACAGTGAACTGGATCTGTAAGATATTTTCAATTTCTGTATTTCAATGGAGGAACTTCAGTTCGATATTCTGAAGCCGCGAACCCATGTGATCTATAGCCTATAAAATTCATGCCTTTGATTTGTCTTTGTTTCGTTTCCACATTAGAGAAAGCTTTTTTTTTTTTTTTTTATTTCTTTTCGTGCGGCATTCCCCGGGGATGGAAAATCGTATCATGATTTGACATTTTGCTTCTTTTGATGCTGTTTAGTGGGACATTTTCAACAATATCTGGGGACTTCTTTTCGAGTTACGTCGATGAAGTTGCATAATAGTCAAGCGTGTCCACAACATGAATAAAGCAGCCCATAAGACTAAGAGAAAGTATCCGGAAATGAGTTCAGTTTTAATTTACAGGGAAGCAAACTTGCCAGTTTAGCCTTTTTACAGTTTGTTTTGTTTTGTTTTGTTTTCCCATTGCGGAAAAGCGTTTGGTCTTGTATTGAACAGTTCAAGCCTTCCACTGGGCTTGAATTAGTAATTTTCTGGCCTTGGGTTCGGTTGGGCCTGTTAACAGATTTTGTTAAAAGACGGTATAAAATGTTCATACATCCTAATTTAAGTCATTAACTTTGCTTTATAGAATCAACAAGGAAACGGAGGACGATGAATCTGTCTGCACTTCTTTTTGCTACTCCAGTGGTCCAAGAATTTGAAAATGGTAAACGTCTTGTTATAATAACAAAATAAATAAGAACTTTAAAAATATCATAAGAAAACCAAGAGCTATATACTTTCATTTTCTTAAGTCTTCGGAGCCAAGTGTTTATGAAGATGAATCGGATGTATAACAGCAACAGACTTTGGCCAAATCTATTCATGAGAGTTTACTTTAGATGTTACATGTATGAAATCACCATTATGAAGATGGTAGATAATATGAAACTTAGATGGCACCAAGAAAATGAAGACTAGACTGCCAGCAGCAACATGTCTTTGAAGAAAAAAAAAACAAACAAACACCAGCCCTTTAAAAACCATGTGCTATTCCCAGCCAGAGATTTGAGTGTTCTGAAATCCCTTTCAGCACATAAGGAGAGGCAATGAATCAAATTGAGGAATAGCCTTAAGAGGATATTAAGGATAATATTAGTCTGCTGAGTTGAACGAACCATAATTTTTATTTATTTATTTTTTCAAGAAAATACCAGAGAATTCTGAAAGTTTTTGGATTGTTACTAGAAAAGTTTCCATTAAAAATTTGTTGTTGTTGTTGTTGTTTGACTTTGTTTACAACGCGCATACCTTCTGACACGTTCCGTTAGCAATGTAGGCCTAAATGTTGAGGGACTGTTTTCTTTGCTCAAAAGTGAGAAAACAAAGCCAAGAAATTTGATGCAATAGCAGCCTTTAAACACAATCTTGGGGATAATTTAATTATCCTCTATTATCTCATGGGGCAAATGTTCTCATAATTTCGCCAAAAAAAAATAAAATCATCTGCAAATACATCTCAGCAACACTATACACTGCTACGGTGTCTAGTATTAATAACAGCAGGCTGGGACCTAAGGACGCTCCAAACGACGAAGACGCTACATTTCCTTCGTGTGTGCTTGGGTATAAAATGTGTGTTTGTGAGTGGGTGCGCTTGTGCGTATGGACGTATACATGTGTGAAAACGATTGCGAGATAGATGTCAGGCTGTTCGAAAATTTGACCTTCTGATAATACTATTTTGGCCAATCAACCTTTTGGCCACCTGGCAGCCCTGAATGGAAGACAAACATTAATGGCGACTTCCAGCACAATGAATGCTGAACTCGTAGAGCAGTTTGTCGCCGTCACCGGTTTGTTGCTTTTATTTCTAAATAAGTTAAAAAATACATACCATAATTTTATGGCTGTCGCACTAACCGTAATGTGTTGAAATGCATTCCAGGCGGATCTTTCGTTTCTCTTTTCTTTTGTAACCATCTCGTCTGTGCCGACTGGAGCCTTAGCACTTAGGCTAAATAATATCACAAAAACCACAGAAAAACTGTGGGGTCGGAGCGGGGCTATAAGCAAAGTCAAAATTGGGCAAAAAGAAAAAGTTGTATGTTGCGAAGCCCTGCGTGAGAAATAAAACCCAAACGATACAAAGCAAACTAAAGAGAAGACAGAAAATAGGCCTACACAAAATGTTCGGCTTTCGCCTTTTAGCCTATTTCAAGTGAAAAAAAATCTAGATCTAGATCTAACAATAAAAGATTTCAACAGGAAACAGGTGACTTAACTGCGAGTTCGTGCTTCGTTAGGAGCACCAAAGCATGTCCGTCCGCCAAATGCTTCCATGCATTTGGCAGACGGACGTGCTTTGGTTTTTTGTACTAAATTTGGAGATATCTCCCCATTGGCCAAGAGGTTGAAGAGGTCTCTCATTGCGCCAATGTCAGCATTTTTACAGATTGTGATTTTGAATATGAATACAAATGTTGAAATCTGAGTAAGGTCTAGCTATGCTAGTGAGAGCAAAAAATAAAATAGAGGCCACCTTTATTCACCGGTGCTGGCCAATAAAGGAGCGGCTGGGGTCGCATTTTCAAAAAGTAACATGATGGTTTCACAATGAACACTTGCAAGAGATAGGCCTAATCAGGTGAGCAGATCATTATTATTCATTGTTGTGTGACACAAACTCAAGTCACATTTCACAATTTTTTTTTTATCAAGTCAGTATGCTAGGAGTCAGGACCAGTAGGCCTACGTCTTCCTGGACTGATTTTGACATTGATGGTTGGGTTTTAGTGAAACCAAGTCTTGAAACTGAAGGGTGGTCGATCATTGGAGACTGATGTACAAAATTCTTGATGCAACACTGAAGTAGCGTCAGTAGTGTGTGTGATGAGTACTTCAGATGTATATAATGAATGGTTACCAAAATTGACTTGAGCAGAGATAAATGTGAGATAAATCAGTCCTCAAACAGTTCCAATTATCAGTAGATAAAGTCTGTTGCTGTGAGCTACGGACATGGGTGAAAGCTGACTGGAAAAATCTGGCAATTGGCATAGCTGGTATTTTACCTGCAATACTCATGCCCCACAGGTTCATCTGCCACTACTAGCAGGACTGAAATATGGCACGCACAGAACTGAGGTCTTCTGTACAGTTTCCCTCAGAAATTAATAAAAGTACTATATGTTTATGTTAGGTGTTGTGTTTGCAGGGTTTGTGGTTCCATGGACAAGGTCTGTCACTATCAGAAAAAGTAAAAGAATATGAATGCACTTTCACCCATGGCTATGATTATGAACTATTCGTAACACAGATCATTAGCACAGGATGAACTGCGCATTTGAATTTCCACTTTGTTTTCACGGGTATGGTAAGCAAAGGAAGGAAAAATAAATTAATGCGGTGGAATGAGATAAAACTACTCTTCGTAGATCAATTTTCACTTTTACATGTCCTCTTCATGTGTTCTTCATCTTCTTCAGGTGCTGGTCGCAATGTTGCAGTCAGGCTTCTGGAGGTCTGTTCTGGCAACCTAGACATGGCTGTGGGCATGCATATGGACAGTGGTGGCGCTGGCCCATCAAACTCTGATGGGAATGAAGCCTTCCTACCCGCTGACGTAGCAGAAGGGTTTGGGCATTATTATCTTATCTTTGGTTGTTAAGTGCCATGTGCACCATATGCAATTTGTGCATGTGTCTAAGCCCTTCAAATGTGTTGTGAGCTGTAGAAAACCATAGGCATGAACTAAACAGCTGAATGATTTTTGGCATAATATTCACAAGAATAGGAGTCATGTAGCTCAGTGCAAAGTCATACCGTGACATCTTAATGTGAAGAGAATCAAATGCTTATATAAGTCAATGCAGAGTTTTTTTTAAGACAAATGGGCAAATTAGTTTGTAAAAAAGAAAGGGGTGAAGATAGACAGTTATAATATGCCAGGATGCTTATACTTCGAGGGATAATGTCATTCCAATGATTTCTAATATTTCGGCTTTTTTGGAATATTGTTTGGGAATGTTTACCTTATTTGTTCGTTTGTTTCAATGTAGGGTGAGAGCACCAATTCCCCAGAAAACTGAGGTTCTGGTAGAGGAAGATTCCAGCAAAGGAGGTAAGAAATATGGAAGGTGTTTAAGAATATATTTTAAGTTTATTTTTTAGAATATTAATAATTGATATGGTTACACGTGTGGCAAAGCAGAACTCTGAAAATGTGCACATAAGAATAATAGTTATAATCCAAGTCTTGGATAGAGTGCAGTATGTTCTGCTGTTCTTAAATCTGACTGATGCCGTTTTTGAATCTTGCTTATGACATATACAGTTCATAAGTACTCAGCCTTACTCATGCACTGAATTTGAGAGAGTAAAAGTTCAGAACAAAAAAGATTTGCAGCTTTGTGTTCATTGCTCAGTATTTTTTGCCAAGCCTTTTCAGGAGAAATTTCAAAGATGATATTGGAGAATGTTCTTCGAACGTGGAGAGTATAGGCCCATTGCGAATGACGTCACAGAGTGTTTTTGTTTTGTTCTTCCGACACCCAAAATGGCGGGTGGATCAGCTGATGAGTGTAACATGGAGATATGTCTAAGCGGTTAAAATGCCTGCTGGTTGCATTGCAGTTGACTCTTATGACAGAGGTGGAAAGGATGGATCCAAGCTGGTCAGATTCCCTACCATCCGTGTAAACAGGGGAAAGGAAGTGAAAGAATTGACTGAACGTCTCCCATGTGTGTCTTCACATGTGTCATTGTTTACTGTAGTGAACTAATTTAAGCTTACCGCCGATTGGTTTGCGACGCCTGAAGTGCTCGCAGTGCAAATCAGCTAACGAATCAAAATCACTGCTACCATCGCCATGGTTCTGTGTCGGTCCTTACAACAAAGATGCCGATAAGCGCAATGGGCCTATTAGATGGGATAGAATGTAAAATTTAGTTTTGGATGAATGAGTAGTTGTTTGCAAATTTATTTTTCAGCATCTTGGAGGATGAGGAGACCCCGACGTAATGCACCGTCCGTTTTTGATGGATTCCGCAATTTTCAAAGTGAGGGCTGTAAGTATTCTTTATGATTATCACTTTGTAAATTGAGTCCAATAATTGTTTCAAGTATAGTTGGAAATTTATTTATTATTAAATAAAAACATTAGAAAGGTAAATACTTTAACATGATGTTTTCTTTCCTGTTGCTCATCATCTTACATGACATGTTTCTGTACGCAAAGTAGAAATCTGCTTTTGAGACTTCCACTTCAAATTACTGACTTCCTTGACCACAACTTGGCCTTTATTGTTGCACAGGTTCATTAGTTTGATTGCTTCTAGATGCATGTTTGTTTGTTTCAGATTTTTCTGAGGATTCGCTGAGAGGCAAAAAGCCTTCAAAGCGCCGAAATTTAGAGGATTTATTTCGTCCTCCTGTTGACATCACCTTCAAGGGAACATTTCAAAGTGTAAGCTGTTTTTTTTTCTTCTGTTTCTGAGATGTTTTTTGATGAGATGGTCTCAGACATGAAGATCTTTAGGTACAAAGCCTTATTTTAAATAATTTGTCATGTATTTCTCTGATTGTTTTTTTTAATTCATGATTAAAAGTCTTGTGTGGTTAATTAATAATATCATCTCAGTTTTTTCTCATAACTTTATGTGCAACAGATGAAGTTTATAGGCGGGAATTGTCCTTATCAAGGCTGACCTCTATCCTAGTGAGGTTTTCTTTTGCCCTCAGCCTGTGTATAGTCATGTGTCATCAAGTATTGGTAAAAATATGAAATAATATGCAAGTTTACAGCTAAGTTCAGGCCTGTCAAGTGGTTTTGGTCCATTTTGAGCCATATAAAGATTTTCCAGTACCCACCAATGAAGCTGCTGTGCTGACCTAAAGGCACTGTCTGAGGTTTACAAATTATTTCAGTTAAGTGTAATTGGTACTGACAGAACCTTGCTTATCATTTGTATGTGACTAACAGGCCAGAGATGCAGGCTCAGCCGAAAACAAATGGTTGCTGGTGAATGTCCAGAATGTTCAAGAGTTTCCATGTCAGTTACTCAACAGAGATGTATGGAGTAGCAGTGAAGCTAGAACCATCATCAATGATAATTTCATCTTCTGGCAGGTAAATATTGTCTTGTCATCATACTTAGATTTACGTGCTCCCGCGTCATGAGGCACATGAGGCAGAAAGAGTGCTCCAACGGGGCCGATCAGTAGGAAGTCTCAGGGCATCATGTCACTGTCTGTTGACTAACTGAAGATCTCGGTTGGCTGTCTATCTTGTCATTACCAGTGGGGAAATAAGCTTGAGATTTATCTCCGAGAAATTTTAAAAGTATTTCAATGTTCATGTTGTAGAGCTGTTACTTTTCAGCATAAGATTTTGGAAATTTATACGGATGACCCCACTCTGCCATCTTGGTGTCCATACCAACCAAACTTTATTCAGATTCTGTTTTGGGTCTGGAATGGTGCACTTAGTCCTTAATTATGTTACTAATAAAATGAAAAAAAATTTTAATATGTAAGTTGTATAAATATGAATAACTTATTGAAATTGATCAGGGAAGCTGTAAATTTTTTTAGTCATTCTAGCAGTCACTTTAACATCAGATATGTTGCAATTTTTCAGGTGTATCATGACAGTGAGGAGGGAAAGAGATTCATGCAATTTTATAAGCTGACGCAGTGGCCACATGTGTCTATCATAGACCCTTACACAGGTAAGAAAGTATTTTTTTGTGTGAAAACCTCTTAGAGTGCCTTCATATCAATGGTCTGTTGACAGAAACTTATTTAACCCCATTCAGGCCCCCACCCTGAAAATTTCCAGGAAAAGCTTGTGTACCCTTCACCTCCAACACAGAAAACCTTTGAACCTTTGAGCAGGTTACTTCATTGTGCATCCATAGAGCTTTGTTTGGAAATAATTACTACAAAAACATCAGAAAGGATAAAAAATAGATAAAATTTCATGGCAATATGTAAATGTGTTATTGATGAGTTTTTGGTACTGGCCACAAAATGCTGTTTTTTCCAGGTAAAGAGATTAGTTGAAAAAAATGTGCATACGAATAAGGGTATAACTATTGTTGATTTCTGTCATGAGTCTATGACCAAAGTTAGAAATCATTAAAATAGATATTTATATCTGACACTTGTAAAGTTCAGGGGTGCAAAAGTTTCAAGGCTTTTGTGTAAAAGGACAGTGTTTTTAATACATTCAGTCAAGGGTTTTTTAGACTTGGGAAGTATTTTATAACTTTTGTAAAAGTGTAGAATTTAATGTAAGTTACTGATATGTAAAAGTGTAGAATTTAATATATTACTGATATGTAAAAGTGTCGAATTTAATGTTACTGATATGTAAAAGTGCAGATTTTAATGTTACTGATTGTATTTTTATGAGGATATATCAATAACATTGTCCAAAATTGTTCACCCAAGTGCTATATTTTTATTTCAGGGGAAAATCAAATAGTATGGAACAAAATTTCAGATGGTGCTGTCTTTAGTGAACTAGGTGAGTGAGGTTACTAACTGTAACTTGCAGATTATGGGCTTGAACTGTTTCTTTGGACACACAATGTACAGTGGACTTCACTTGAGTTGAACTCGCATGAGTTGAACTTCTCTTGAGTTGATCTTTTTTGGTGGAACCGGCACCGTTACATCATATTTTATATTAAAATAAAACGGTTGTGTTGACTTCAACTCAAGCGTCGCGACGCCTGTGCTGACTTTGATTTCCTGTCCCATCTCTTATTCCAATTGTTGAACCCCAAACGGATGAGTTGATCTCGATTGTCCGACCAATGAAATTGAGTCGACACCTCAACTATCCGTCACCGACACTCTCCCGTTGGCGACGCAATAATGTGTACACTACAGCGCGCTGATAGGCTGTAAGGTCTCTCTTTGTTCTCACGCACAATCACACAGGGAGTGAGTCCACGTGGGTGCATTACGATTACACACAGGTGTCGTGGACAATGCCCCTCCCTCTCAGTCCTTCTCCCACGCATACTTCAAAAATACCACAACCCAACACCAAAAGCAATTGAACGCTGATAGGCTAGTCCCAAGGCCAGAGCAGGTCTAGAGGCCTATGGTCAAGCCAGTGGCGCGAAGGTGTTTTGACTGGCAGTCCATGCCAGTGAACCACTGGCGGGAATCACAAAGACTAAGCTTTCAGTTTCCAGGGCTCTCCCTATACTATCAAAAGGCGTAGCATCGGCATGCGAATTGTTGTTCAACACATTTGCATTAATATCATCTCATTTTCTCCTAAGCTGACTATCATCTAGAGTTGTCTGTCTTTAAGAACCAATCAGAAACAAGCTCTGCAATGACCTTTGCCCCAAATGCCCACGTTGGTTCATTAAGACATGTAGTGCTAATCTGCATAAACCATTGTTTAGCACTCGGGGGTATCATGCTTCGTTCTGAAGAAAATTACAGCTGTCAGTGTCAGCATCTAAGTCAGATCATTGGTTAGAGATTTTCAGACAAATGTTTCGTTGGTTAATTCATTACAGTGTATTAACTGTAATAAGGCACAGCAGCGAATGTTTTACCGACCACATAAAAACCACGTGCACAGCGGTAATGTGTACCTCGGCAGGGGTCAGTGCGACCCAGATATGATTCCCCCCGTGAGTGAGGTCACTGATCCGGTCAGCTGGCTTGACAAGTAGCGTCGGCTGGAGGTTTTAATAAGCACAGACGTTAGAAGGTATCCCAAATTCATGTATTGCACCCTGCCGCCTAGTTTATGATTTATGAGTGGCAAACCAAGATTAGAAACTGTAGTGCACTGACCGACCATTGCTTTCAGTTTGAATGCGTTTCACCGACCCCCCCCCCCCCCCCCCCCCCCCCCCCATGTAAAGTTAATATTGGTTACATCCCTTGACATCGGGTCGGCGACGGATGAGTTGAACAACGGATGTGTTGATCTTTTTTTTATGCCCCGGCGACATCAACTCAAGCGTAGTTGACTGTACACCTTAAAATCAATGGTGCTAGCATGCTGTGGAAGCACACTGCATATTTTAAACTTTAGTCAAAATGCACTGTTCAGCACATGTTAGGGGAAAACATTTAAGAGTGAAGGGATTAAATTATGTAAAATTATTTTTGTCAGTGTGCACCTTCAGATATCATCTGCATTGTAAAGGTTTAAAAGACATGTTTCTCACTTACTTCATTTGTTCTAAGTGATGTCCACATTTCTGATTCTCTTTGGGTGCAACTGAGTTGCCACTAAAAGTGTTTCTCGGTATTTTAATCCATGTCGAGGCATTGTCTCAGGCTGTAGTAAATAAAAGTTTCATCTGCTTCTTTGCCCATGTGTGATTCAGGTCTCCTTATTTTCACTGTTTTGGGGAATATTAATAATATGTTGTCCATCTTGTGTGGTGGTGGTGGCTTATCCACAGTTTTCTCATTATACAGGAGAGCTTTTCAAATAATGTTTAGGTCACCGCTGTTATTCTTGGATATGGCAAAAAGTGTCTCCATTTTAACTTGTAAACTGCTTAAAGTATTGGTACGTCACTTTGTGAGATCTCATCACAAGTCTTGACAAGGTAGTCCTGTCTCAGAACTACCAAAATCACTAATATGCCAACACAAGTGAAGGAGCACGACGGACATTCATTTTTGTTCTTCAGGGACGGGAATCATCCGGAAATGTCCTGAATTCCAAAATTTTATATTTTTTTAAGCACCTATACTTTTTTCTCTTTTCCTCTATTCTCATTTCTTTTAAATCTAATTCCGGTTCTAATTTACAATTATTTTAAAGGGAGAGTATTATTATTGTTAAGTAATCATTCTTGTGTCTTGTCCAGTTAATTTACAGTACAGTAGTACTCGTATACATGTACATATACTTATTGCAGTTGGCCGTGATGTGTTGCATCAGAAATTCAGGAAATTTTTCTGTCGGTAGTTCCCATGCCTGGTTGTTGTACCTGTTTGACATGTAGACTGTAGGTAGTTGCCACAGTTCCAGAATATCACCCACGATACTTCTTTTGTTTCAGCCAAAGACTTCTTGAATAGTTGTCCAGTGCCTGATGGCAATCAAGCATTCAATCCACCGCCCATGAAGCGACAAAGAAGAGTAAGTCATCCAGTGTGCATTGCACCAATTTGTAGTTTAGTCAAGAGCCAGGGGAATAAAACGAGCTCAATGGGGAAAACTTCAATTCAATGAGAAAACTGTTGAGAATGAAAGAATTTTTTTCTCAATTTTATGCAATTTTCAAGCTCACTTTTTGAATGCAGACGATCAGGTGGTTTTGAAATAAGATTTCATTTCACTTTATGCAATCTTATCACCATGATATTATTGAATAGTACAACCGTGACACCTTTGAACATGGATAAGACTAGAATAATCCATTTGTCATAGACGACTGATTTTTTTTCATCCAATTTCTGTGCATGAAATCATGATTAAAAAAAACAACAGGCCCTGTATGTGTTTAATTCTATAATTATATGAACAAATCCACAAATTTACAATCCTCCGGCAGGAATCTTCTATTGTGGACCGGACCGAAGAGGAACAAATGGAGGCAGCTATTCAGGCATCCCTGCAGGACAATATTGCCAAACGGAGTGCGTCCCCTGAATATATCATTGACTCAGATTCAGAAGCAGATTTGGTGGAAGATTCGGACGATGAGGTGGAGACATTTTCCGATTCGGATGAGATCATTGTGTCTTCACCGCCGGGATCGTCCAATGGTGTGGCTCGTGGCAAATCTGCTTCAGCCTCCAGACCCAGCCAGATGTCAAATAGTAAATTTTCTCCATCACGAACTGAAAATGTGAAAAAAAACAGAATACGGTCTCCTTCACGACATTCGCCAGCTTCATCGGCATCGTCATCCTCACAACCATCATTGCCACAAACATCTTTGTTACCAACCAATAATTCGCTCAGGCTGTCCCCATCCACCAGCTCTGAAATTCAGACTGGGCCCGGGGATCAGGACGTAGCTGGTCCTAGTGGTGGTCCACGTAGAAACATTTGGGCAGCAGGTTCATCCTCAGAATTTGGGCGTGATAGCCCCCTCGAAGTGAACATAGAAAGTTCGTTGATAGACATGATAGGTTGTAGGGAAGCTGAGGTGTGTACACCAGATGTATGCACTCTGGACGACTCCCCGCCTGACTCTCAGATATCGGTGTCTGATGTAGAAGTTATTAAAGACAGTCTGGGCACGAGTCAGTCTTCTCAGATCTCAAGTCAGAAACAGTCATCACAAGGCAGCAATTGGAAAGATTTTTGGGGAGATTCATCAGGTACGTGGAAGAAATCAGTTACCCTCTTTGCTAAGAAGAAATCGTAATCAGTTTCATAAACTGAAATGTGTTACTTGGTGCAATACAGAAATGACCAGTGACCATAACCATTCGTATTAAATTACCAGTGGGGTTAGTAGTATATTTGTCAAACCTGTGCATTTTACATTTTTTCTAATTCAGTTCGATTACGTGAACATGTGGTGTATTATTATCATATCTGCTTGATATACACTTGGTGACCATTGTATTTAGCTTAGTTTTTTTTTTTGTTGTTTTTTTTTATAGCAGCATTCCCCCCCTTTTTTTTTCCAACAGATTATAAGAAATTTCTTCGGTTGTCAGATAGAACAGTTCCTTAACCATGTACTTGAAATCATTTGATGTTGTAAATTTTGCACTTTTCTTTTTAATGATACATAAATTCTGTACTGTTTGAAAATTACATGGACCTAAGTTTGATGATTATTGTAAGTCACTTGCCCAAAAAAATTTAACTGTATTGAGTGTTCTCATTCCAGATGATATGAGCAATATCATGATTCGTTTCCCAGACAACAAACGAGATCAAATAAAATTGCCGGCATCTTCACAGCTAAAGGTAAGTCAGACCAAAAGCATGGATAAAAATAATCTACATTATAGTGGACACCAACTGAAATGAGATTTTGCCTCACCTGTGTGGGGAAAATTGATCCAGAGATCATCATGAGTGAATTGTTTTAAAAAATGACAAAGATAGTGATAATAAGCAGAATGAAGAAATGAAACAGCCACTTTATATAACCAGTGTGACAGATTCAACACTTCAAAATGGTTTTTTTTTGTTTTTTTAATGTATTCAAGAAGCATATTTTATTCAAAATTACACAAAATTGCAACATACTTTGATTGCAGGCACTGGCTTGCTTCTGTCTCATCTGATTTTTCCTCCTAAATCATATTTTCCACCTTTCATCTGTGCAGCAAAGAGCAGGTCCATTCCTTCTCATGTCAGAAAGCCTGTGCTCAAGTGCAGTGTAATTTTCTTTTCATGCAAGCGTGTTTGCGTTTCAGCTTAGAATTTCTTTGTTTTTGCACCCAAAAATACATGAGACAGAAAACACAAACCTGGAGAACATGTTTTTTGGTTCTTTTTTTTGCTTTGAGTCAGTTTAGGATTTG
The DNA here is from genome assembly GCA_963931925.1 of Onchidella celtica. Taxonomy (NCBI): domain Eukaryota; kingdom Metazoa; phylum Mollusca; class Gastropoda; order Systellommatophora; family Onchidiidae; genus Onchidella; species Onchidella celtica. The sequence goes on along the minus strand of OZ007572.1, from coordinate 41,599,294 downwards.
TTTGACTGTTAAGCAGCACCCAAACCAAAACTGTATATTAGGACAGCCAAATGTACTTGATTGCGGTTTGAAGAGGAGGGTGGAAAAATTGTCTGCTTATAGCATGATTTGAATGCTTTTTTAGGGGCAGGAATGTTTTTGGCCTGCTTTGAATCATTTTACATTGTGTTGTTGGGGTCTTTGTTTTTGGAGGATCTCTGCCCAAGTCTTTGCGCATCTCTTTTTCTTGCTCTATTTTGCTTATTCTTGTTTTTGTTGTTGTTTCTCTGGCCATCTTGCTTTCTTAAACCTCAAAAGGATTCCCTAATGGGTTGCCTTTATTTTACATTGTGTTTGATCCAGTGTTTATTTTAGTGCTCAGCATAAATGCTGGCTGGGAATCAGTATAGAATGATAATAGCCATCATTTCTGTGTTGATCTACAAAACAATTGAAAAAAGTCTTATGGTATTGCCCGCACTTGTATCATTTCAGGCCCTAACTCTATACTGCAGTGCTGAAGGTTACCCGGCCGACAAGTACGAGCTAGTGACTAACTTTCCGCGCAGGAAATTGTCTCAAATGGACGAGAGCACCACATTGAAAGAAGTGGGACTTTATCCACAAGAAACAGTTTTTGTCCAAGATTTATAGTATTTCCAAGTTGTAAAGTATTTATCATTCTGTATAGATTTATAATGGCATTTTCGCACAACAAAATTTTTACCTGAAAATATCATCCTCTGGAAAAATTTTACATGATATAACATTGAACATGTAATTAAGTTTTGAATATTATATTGTATATTGTAATTTCCTCCATTTTATGTATTGATTTGAGAAAACCTTGACATTTTCGCTTACTGACCAAGTCTTTCTGATTGTGAGGTTTGTGTTGATTGTAGTGCATTTTGAATTTTAGGAATGTCTTTTCTATTAAAGCTACAGCAGTTAAACTCATTTTAGCAGGGACTTGTGTGCAGTAGTGAATGTAACACTGAGGTTATTTTTTTTTGGACGCCATAAAATTGGGCTCTTTCTAGTTTCAGGGATATCATGGAATACCAGCAATAGTGTTTATGTAGAGTCTTCATGGCAATATCCTGTAAATGACCACTATGGGCCAGTTCGGTCATAGGACGCACATGTTCATAGGGGGAAATGAAATTTATAATGATAGTTGTGTTGTAAGCACCAACCCCCAAAGAAAAGAAAGAAAGTTTAGAAAAGAAGGTGAAGGAGTACGAAAAAAACAACTGATTTGCATATGGAAAGATGGAAAAGAGATTCATTTGGTGTCCTTTTTTTTTCATTGTGTATAATTTTTATTGTATTCCGTAAGTAGGATATTATTTACACATGGTGTAGAAAAAGAGGTCTTCTATTTTCACCCAAACAAGAAAAAAAATTGGAGAAATTTTGGAATGGCACTGTTTTTACCAGAGACCATCAATGCTACTGACTGGTACCAGTGTGGTTGTATGGCTGGTCTTGCTCCTCCAAATGGAAGCATGATGTGGCAGGTCAGATAGGCAATTGATAATTGATCTGTTTTGTTGCTCAGGGTTCACACATTAAATTTTTTACAAGACAGAAATGTGAGTGGATCTGACAAAGTTGGGCTTAAGGTGAAGGACCAAATTCCTGAGAAAACCCCTTGAAAGTGGGTAAGATTTTCTGTGGAAATTGAGATTTGTGTACAACATGAACGATCAGCCATTTTTTTGCATTCTTCTAAACTATTTTGCTTGAAATCATCTTAGAAACTAGTGTAAGGACCCCGTTCAAAGAACAGGTTGCAAACAACACGCACAATCAGCACACAGATTATGTAGATCTAGGAAGAAAACAACTCACAACTGGCACAGCAACACCCGCATGGCCCATACCGTGAATAAAGCAGACAGCACAGAAACTCATGCCTTCAAACTTTGAAACGTAACCGGAAGTTTAAAGTCGAAACAAAACAAAGTAATCTGCAGTCCTGCTTCAGGACACTGCGCACCAAGCTTGATATGGTTATTTTTTATAGCATGCACGGTACTAAAGTCGAAACAAAACAAAGGCAGGAGGGAGGCCATCATTGTTGAGGAGAAAGCATTATTCGATATTTTTAGGCCTATTTTCATTTATTACAAAATTACGATACTTCGCTTTCATGTCAAAGGAATAGACATAGTAGCAAAAAGAACTATCTTTCACATGTAATTTTTTCAGGTGTGGGCATTTCTTCCTCGCAGCAGTGAATTTTTTTTCCTTGCTGTTTTTTTATATAGATATTTTTATTTTGATGTTTTTAAAGAGGTATAAAAAATTTCACCTATAGCCCACTTTTGCCAGATCCAGCCACAAATTATAATTAAGATAATCATCGAAGCATAGACAGACTCCTTCAATCCCAAATATGACTGATGTGAAATTTAATTGAAAGTGAAAGGATGTCTCAGCATGCCAGCTTTAAATTTCTATTATGTGAATGAAATGACTCCTGGATTAAGAAATTTGTATAGCTGGCAATATATTGTTTGGTTCTAAATTCAACAGTGCAATACTCAGAAAATGGCAGGGTGAGATTTCCTTGAAATTTTCAGTTTGATTTTCAAAGAATGTAGTTGTTTGTTCAGTGAACTGAGAATCAGTATGTAAAATCAACTGTGGTGTTTGACAACATCCAGTGAAACCCAGAAGACAGTGGAGAAAGAAAGGTAGAATAGATTGATTGATTTTGACATGGAATACCCCAGATTTTTATGTCCACAAGCTTGATGGAAGCCAAACTTAACTCTACCATACCATTTGCATGGTCTGCCCAGCGGGATGTAATTTCATTGCCAGTAGTTTCAAATGGTGGTGTTTAACTCTTTCGGGACGTATCCCCGATTTATAGTGCCAGTGAAAAACACGTTTGGATATATTGCCAATTTATATTGTATTCTACATTCAATTCTCATTTAATTGATGTATAATATTTTACTTTACTATCAATATTTTTTTCTCTGTAAGTGTTTTTCTGAACCATGCTGTTTTTCCCAAAGTAGGAAAAAATTAATTACATCCAGATTTGACTGAAGCCCCTAACACTGGTGTCTGAAAGAGTGAAAGAAAAATTATAAAAAATTTGGAAATGAAGCTAGAAAGACATATCATGCATCAAAAGAAAGGTCGGAGAATGAACGAACAATAAATAAATAACTTATTTGTGTTTAAGGACATTTTTGGCATGTTTGTGAGTGACGAAAAGAGAGGAATTAAAAAAAGACAACTAATTTGCAACATCAGTACTTCACATATCTTACTGTAACTTGGATCTGTGTTGTCCCAGGCTTTCAAAAATGCAACCAACATAGTATCATCATCATCGGCGCTGCAGTCTCAGGAGTCTGTGTGTGATGCACTCTTGTAGTTAACTCTTGAAGAGTAATAATTTTCCAGTTGGCAAATACAGAATATGTCCTTGGGGTATTATTTTGTTGACATTTTAAAGCAGCATAGTCATTGATGTACTGCACTATAAAATTCTTGATTTCATCATCCATGAGGAGGTTGAAACTCTTCAATTCAGTTGCTGCATCACAACCCTCATGCTCTAAGAGGAGGACTTAAAAATCCAATGTGATTAGATGTGGCACCAGTTACCACCACTTGCCACTCCTCTCTTTGTGTGCTGGTGGAACATCATTTGAATCAGAGTATGAAACACTGGCAGTGGCACTAGTACTCAGCAGCTCTTGCATGTGCTAGTAGCAGTAATGCTTCTGTTGGCTACCTACATTTCCTTTACCAACCTTTGCATGCTTGGCCTTAGCAGCACTTAAACTGTTTTCTTCATTCTCTGCTGAATATTCCATAGGCCTAAAGCATGCCATGTCACCCTAAGCATCACTACTGTCACTTTAAAATGGATTGGGAAGCCTCATCAGCTTCTAGAAATACCTGGCCTTTGAGACATTGTTATGTTTGTGAACATTAGGTTAGCAACGTGTAGCAAGCATGATTCGACTCGAATTTTTGTCAAAAAAAGCAATCACATCCACCTGCAAACTTAAAAGCCGTCACTAAAACATGTGCGGTGGATTTACACAAGCCAGTTTGCAACAGTTGGTTGCCAGAACTTTAGTTACGGAAAGCCACATTGAAATTATATAGCCCCCCCACCACCACACACATACACACACACACATGGTGCGTTGGTCGGTAGCGGTCAGCTGAAGGACCCATCAAAGCATGATGCGTTGGTTGGTTGGTAGGAAAAGAGTTAAATATTTTGGTGGGCATTCATACTTGGACCAAGCTTTTAACATTTTTCCTTATTTATCTTCAGATGTTCAGTCAATTTTGATTTTTTTGTTCCCGACTGTAATGAGGATAGAAAATATTTATTTATATTATAGGCAGTGATTTATTCACATCCGGACATTTTCAGGAACATTCTAGGGGTACAGTGCATAAATTTAGGTTTAGATAATTCAGACTTTTTTGTTCTCCATCCCAACCATTGTGGAACTAAAGCTCTGTTGTTAATTTTCCGTATGTTCAGGGGAAAGGAAAACTCCTAATTTAATGTCACAGTACTGAGTAGGTGAATAATGAAAATGTGTGGTTGTAAAAGAGGCTCAAAATCTTATCTAAATACATGTAGTCTAGGCATTGATTTGAATTTTATTTTTTTATTTTTTTATTTTACCTAATTTGCCTGTATAACTATGAATAATCTTATTTCCAAAACATGTTGGATGTGCTATAATCTATTCAGCATGTAATGAAATTTGGCATGATGTGACTGTGTTCTGTGACTTGTGATGGATTTTTAGCAAATACTGTATTTTTTTCGACAGTTTCACAACTGGAATTGTATTTCTCTTTGATTTCTCAAGGCCATGCTGTATAAGTGTATTGCTTTCTATACTAATTATCTTTTCAAGTCATGTATTTGCTGGTATTGTGGAGAATGTCACATTCGTCATTTGTCATGTCATGAATGGGAGTATTGTTATATTTCCTCATTTTTTTCCCCCCCAGAATTTATTCCCTACGCAGCAATTCAGTCAGGTTTGCATCCTGTAATATAAATGTTGGGAAAATTCTTTAGATGTGTGCAGAGTTATTTCTTATAGTTTGTACCCTTGAAACATGTTGGTAAGCAGATTTTATGTGTACTGAGCAGTGTTTGGACCATATTTCTGACTGATATTTAAATCAAAATGTACTCCTATAAACACTTTTATTTTCCATTGAATTTGAGAGGATTCTAATATATAGGTGTATTTTGAATTTCACCTCGAGGAAGAAGTGTGAAGTTGTGTCTCGTTATTTTTTTTTTTTTTCTCCCATGCTGTGCCTCTGGTCAGGTAAATTTGTTAAACTTTAAGTAACATATTTAGCAAAAATCAAAAAGCTGTCTAATGTCATGCATCGTATAAGGATTTCAACAAACCTGGAGTCGACTTTTGTTCGGTGCTTTGAAAGCAGTAAGTGATGAAGTGAAAAGGGATCATCAATGCTGATTTTTTTTTTTTTTTTTTTAAATTTTCTTTTGGTTGTAAGCAAGTCATCCAAGACATGTTTTTCATATTTTTGGTGTTGCTCATTATTTGCCAGGGACATTGCAATGATTTGTTACATTTTAAATATGTTGGCTGGTAAAAAACAAGGAATATGTCATGATGTCACAACAGTAAGGATTTTACCCTGAATTTCCAAATGTCACGAATGCCATGAAAGTGCCAGCTTCACACATCAGCATGGTATAAACTCTGAAAGTTGATTGTGCCTTACTGCAAATTCTGTGTGACAGGCAGTTAATGTAGCAGAGTTTCCTCTTTTATCATTGAGCTGAATGAAGATTTGTAGTTACTGGTTGAACAATCTGGGTCTGACTTTTCAGCTTGAGTTGAGACAATGATACAATGTCTGAAGACTCATGTCATGTAACAGCATGCTGATTTTTAATAGCACAAGGAAAAGACCAATTTGTTTTGTCCATAGAGCACATGGGTAATAGTCACCTAGCTTAAGCATCTTGCACCTCAGATTAGGTACATTTGACGTATTATGGGGGTATAATATAAGCCCGAAATGGCACAGCCAACTGTGGGCAGACAAGAAGTGCACACCATAATTTTCTATATTTTCGTAGTAAATCTAGGAAGTCCCTGTTATACATGTACTAATCCTGGTCAGACACAGTCAGTTTCTACCACTATTTCTTGGGTGTACATTTTGCCGGCAGCAACTGGCTGTCACATTCAGAGCTTAGTATGACATCCCCTTTACTGCTTTAAACTTCTTGTGTGCAACATGACATATAATAAATACAATTTGTTATGATTTTTAAGTGGCTAAATTACATCAGCATGTTCAATACCGAAATGTCACACAGCCTGATTATATGAAGATTGTCCCTTTACGCAATGTTTTCCACAGGCAAGTAAACACGAGCATGTTTAGCTTTTGATGGTCCTATTGCATGTATAGCACGAAAGATATCTAGCTATATATTGATACCCCAGGTTTTGGCAGTGTATCAGATGAGCCTTTTTCATGTGTCTGATTATTATATATGTATGATGAGCTCAAACTGAGAAATGTGTGTGGGAAGTGAATAATTTGTTTAGAGGTTGATGGAGAGAGGAAGAACTGTTACTAAGTAGTCAGGCATTATTCTTTTTGCAGTGTCTAATACCGGAATATGTGAAAGAATTCTGTATTGTTTTGAGCCATTTCTGTGGAATATTCTTTTCCAGGTGTTGATGTAGATTGATGAATATTGCTATTAAATATGAGTCAATGATTTTTGACATAGAAATTAGAATGGACTTTTTTGGGTATTTTTTTGTCCTTTTTGTTTTTAACCTAGCGTGAATGGAGAGACCTTCAGTTAGTAACCTGCCTTTCTAACAAATTCATTAATTTTATTGGCAATGATTTTAGTGGCAATTAATTAATAAGTGGAATGATTGCCATCTTGATTGTACATTTGGTAGAATGAGGTCACTGTCAATTTGCTGGCTGGATGGTCCAAGGTTGCCAGTAAATTGATGAGATATTGTAAATGCCAGTATAGTAGGGATATTATTTATTACAGGTAGAGAGAGTCAACAAACTGACCATATATAAATATGTCAGAGTATCATTGCCCCTTCCCCTCCCTCGCCAACTCAACAGAGCAGCAAAGGTAATAATTCAGTTCTTAACAACTCAGGATTGGCAGCTGATCTCACCACCCACGTAGTTACCTGTTCATACTCATTTTATGCTCAAACAGGCCAGACTGTATTGTCAGTGTTGAACACTAAGGGGTAAGCCAGACCAAGGCTGGCATACTGCCGCATAGGCACTGAACTGGTGGCTCGTCATGTAATTATTATGCATCACTCTAAAACAGTACTCACTGTCAGTACCACCGTGGGCAATGAGTGGTGTTTTAGTGTGATGTATAATAATTAGGCGGCAAGCCACCAGTTTGGGATCTACGCCGGTCGTGGCCTGGCTCGCCCCTAAGATAGCATATGTGCCAGTTTATTCCAAATTCACTTTTTAACATTATTTTATAGGCTGAAGTGTACTGTATCTGGGTTACAATTGTGTACAATGCATACGTGTAGTTTTTTGGTGATCGCGAAATGTAAATTGACCAAAAATAAAGCAGGATGCAGTGGCAACTTGATTTGATCTTATTTACAGGAATCTGGGGGCTGAAAGCTAGCCCAGAGTGAGATAACAAAAAACCTGTGAAAGGCACAAAGTGGTTGTTATCGTGCCAACACGCCATTAAACTCCAAACTCAAGCAGCAGTGCCAACTGTTTCTTGCATCTCTGCAAAATGTTGCTTCCAGTGAATACACTCATTTTATTTAACTTGACAATGAAGTATGCTCATAATACATCAGAAGAATTCTTTCACTTCAATGGCTTCTGTTCTGAGATCTGACATCTTTGCACATCAAACTTGTAAGTTGAAAGGGAAAATTTAGCATAGAGATCTGTAGGAGATCTGGTGTCTTTCCTCAGGTTCTTGTTGTTTCTGTTGCCAACTACAGATAAAGTCATGATTATTGCACCTCAGGTTATAAGATCTCGTATTCTGATCATCCAGGCAGCTGGTCCATTTTGTTTCTAACAGGAATTGTAGGATGGTGTAATGGTGTGAAAGGTAAGTCATTGTTCTTTCTTTTTTGTAATTAATTATGTTAATAATTCCACCAGTGAAGTTTTGTCATTTACATGACATGAATAACTGTCATTCATCATTTAGGGGACATGTTGGTCTAGAGGCAAGATGCTCACCTGCCATGCCGAAGATATTCTGGTTTGATCCCCTGGTCGGTGCAGGCATGTTGGAATTTTTTGGGAGAAAACAATTCCTGTCCCACATTCTATGGTAGGTAGGATCGAGCACCTAGTCTTCTTGGAGGGCCCTTATGCATGTTGTACACATTGAAGATACTTTGGCAGTTGAAAGTCGAGAAGAGCAGGCCGAACAAGGCCACTGCCCGGGCAAAATTCTAAAAAAAACAACAACTAATCCCTACCACAAAAACACACAGAAACAAGAAAAATGAGGATTCAATGCCACGAACAGCGACCGTCTTAAAATAAAGGCCTAAACACATTCATCAGTTTAGTTCCGTACTTCTCAATAAAATCCTATGTTGTGGCAATTTGTAGTCTTCTGGCTAATTTTAAGCTGCCTGGCCTATTGCATCCTGTGTCTTTGTGGCTAATATTTGAGTTAGTCGGCACTTCATTACAGATACATGTAGAATTTCAATTACATCAGATGTGAAAGTCCTTTCCACATTTTCCAGTTTACCTTTTGCCTATATCATGTGTGCTGAATTTCAGAAAAAAAGTATATTTTTCTGTTTCCAGGGCTGTTCCTGTTTGTATAATGTACATGTAATATAAAGTGCCATTATGTAAAGCATTTGCTAATTGAAATTTCTTGGTTGTCATGTTTAAAATGCCCCAATAATAAGAATACAGTACTTTGTATGTGTCTGAAGTTTTAAATGCCCCAATCATAAAGAACAGTACTTTTGTGTGTGTCTGAAATTTTAAATGCCCCTATCGTGGGATACAGTGCTTTGTGTGTGTCTGAAACAGAACTTGATTCATTATATTACTGCTCATTTTGCTTTTATTAGAACAAAATTAAACATTTACAATGCATTTGTTGCTGTAATTATTTTGTGATGCTAAGTAGTGTGGGTGATGAACTTGTTCAAAAAACCCTGTCCAAGTTTGCAATTATCTCCATTAAAAAAAATTTCTCAAGGACCTGTGGTAAAAATGCAGCAACATTTCCTTCAGTATCTTAGTTCACATTATACCCTATGATAATTTAAAACTGCAGTGTGTGAAGAAAGTGCCACAGAACTATGGAAAATTGACTTAGTCATATAAAATACAAACAGGTGAAGCTAGGATTGTTAGACTCTAAAATGTGTAGTAGAAAAAAGGTGGCGCAGTTTTGAAAATTGTGTATGAGCATGAGCCCACAATTTCCTTCGTCCATAGCTATCTGCATGTTTGTAAAATGAAAATAGATGAAAATACATATTTCTAGATTTGGTAGTTGTCTTGGAGTTGCAGCTTGCATACATGCATTGATTTTTGTTCTTGAAATTTTTAACTGTAATTTTGGGAAGATTTCCACATCTGGTTATCTTGAGTTGACGGGTAAGTTGATGGACAGGATAAAGGTTAGGGACAGGTTTGATAATAGGTTTGGGATCAGGGATAAGGTTGGTAATTTCTTTCCAGTTCAATCGTTTTCAATTTTTTTCTCACTCTTTAGTTTGTGTTCTAGAGATAACTGGTTGCAGTAATCCTTTCATAGTTTTTCACTGTTTCTGTTATTGTGGACTGGAAGAGTTCCTGTAAATTGCTGCATGATTTTTGGCATTGAGCGCAGTGTGATAATATTTTCATTTTCGCATGTTAAAAGCTCAAATAATTGTCTGGACACAGGTTTCAACTATATGTACTTTATTCCAGTTTAGAAATGACAGAATATATGTTTTTGTCACTTTGGATACACATATATACACACAGTTGGCTTTTCTTGAGTTGCTTATTAATTGAAAGGGACAGAAAAATAATACTAATAATAGAAAAATTACAACAAAAGACAACCCAACAAAACTTTTTTTTTTCCTAGCAGCTGGATGAGAAGATTTTGATTATTGGAACAATGCTTTCCATTTCCATCCCGTTCCACACCATCTCCATTGAAAGGAATTGTTCTGTGCCCTGCTAAAATCCACTTGACTCCAAATAAATTTACATACATGTTAAATGTACATGTACGGGTAGTTGTGCATAAAAGTCAGTGAGTAAAATGTTTCCTGTGCAGAGTGCATGTCCATGTTCCAGGACTTTCATTATGGAGTGTGGCATCTTGCAGTTGTGAAGTTTCTGGAGCCATAGGCCTACTATGCATGAAACCAATTTTTGCTCAATTCTCAACTAAACTTTTTGTGATTTAGGCATGATATAGGACCAGATACACAGGATACTGCAATGAATCATTCCTTCTCTCAGGCACTTGTCCACAAACAGTGAGCATATGAAGTAACTGAGCCATGGCGCCTCTGCAGAGAGAACTGCAGAATGAAATATATATTGTTGGCATTGTTGATAGATGTTCAGTGGCGAACGCAATGGTATCCCATGTCCAGGATAGAACGAGAGGTCTACTGGTAATTCACTTCCTGTTCGTGGTTTGGTCACTTTTATTTATGTATAGGTCTTTGTCTGTCATGTCGCTAGACTTCAGAATTTGTGCGTACATGTACTTTTTTTGCCCTCTACTTAACTTTGACATTTTGACTTGTTCTGAAGTGAAATGGCACGTATTTTTGATTGGCTACTCCTGAATTTTATATCTGTCAGATTTCATGTCACAATGGAAATGTTTCTGTCACCTTTCCAATTTCATCATTCTGTGTGCGTGTAATATTGTATTATTTCCCTTCGATGATGTGGCTCTAGAATCATTTGTTTACCATTAAATGTTTTAGTTGCGACTTTACACCTGTTGTAAATTGCACATATATTAATTTATGTAGTTTTGATTTTTAGGTGCACAATAAAAGTCGTGCATCCATGACAGCTGTAATGGACATATGAGTTCAAAGGTTTCATTGTTTTGCCCATGAGAACTCAGTTCAAAGATGTATGGAAATGTATGGAAAACCGTTCTGCGACTGTTCATGCTTTTTGGGTTGTTTTTTTTTTCACTCAGTATATAGAAAATTGTTTGCGAATGTTCGTGCTTTTTGGTTTGTTTGTTTGTATTTTTTCACTTTTCTCATTTTCCCTATATTATTATGTCATGGATGTTGTGAATTAAATGGTTTTATAATGGAATTTTTGCATGGGAATAATTGTGTTAGCTGTTTTGATTGCAAACATTATCTGTCTGTATTTCTCTGATTGGGTTCATCCGTTCCAGGAAGGGATGATGTATCTGTACATAGATCTACATGGTATTATTTTATCAAGTCAGGGAATGTTTCAATGACCCCTATAAATAAATAATTCTGTATGAAATCAATGAAAACATGCTTTCTTGTTTACATCTCTAAGCTGATGTTCTTTTGTATACATGGAGGAGGTATTGAATTTCCTGCATCTTTAGCCAGTGTGTGAATGGACAGGAAAGGCAATCTGCCTCTTTAATCTGACAGCTTTTATTTAGTGACAGTCTTTACATCCTTTCTAGCTTTCTTTCTTTTTCTTTCTTTCTTTTTTTTTCTTCTTTCCTTTTTTTTTCTTTTCTCTCTCACTCTCTCTCTGTCTTAGGGCATTGGGGAAATGGGACTGGGAGGAGTTTGCAAACCTTTACCTTCTTTCTCTGTTTCTTATTTCTGTCTCTCTCTTTTTCTTTGGGTGTCTGTGGGTTTGAGGGGGTAGTGGAGGGAGCTACCGGGAAGATGAAGAGTTTCCACGTTTTTTCATTAATTTTGTTTGTGTTTTTCTGTCTCTATCTTTGGGTAGTATGCGTGTGTGTGTGTGTGGCCGGGGGGGTGGGGGTGCTACTGGGAAGAGTGTAAGTTTTTACAATCTTTCTCTTTTTCTCTCTCTCTCTCTATCCTTGGTTTATAAATAATATGTACTTTTTGGGGAGAGGGGAGAGGCTACTGGGCAGAGTTTGTAAGTTTTTTTGTACTTTCAGAAGCACTGTAAGCATCAAACTGTAGTACAGTGTATTTGGAAGAAACCCCCAGAAAAATACCTGTGTGTCAACCTTTTTTTATCTGAAGTTTTTTGTGAGCTGCCAAAGGTAAGGACAGGGATTATTCACTACAATGTATCATTACAAAGGTTTAGTTACTTCCTGATAATTTGTAGCCTGAAATCATAAACTGTGAGGTGTTCTAGGGAAATGGTCCACGTGTTGCGCTTGGCACTTTTGAGAAGGAATCAAAAATAGATGGATAAGGACTTCACTTTCCGGTACATGTATCAGTTTCGGCATAAATAGATTCCTCGTTCATTTCTTTATGCCTGGGCAAAAGGATTTTAATGAATTCCACCTGTAAATGTGTTGTTTTTTTTCTTCTATTTTTCCTGATTTTCATGGTCTAATGGTCTCTTTACATTTCCTTAGACTTTAAACGCGTTTTTCTCAAAAATGACTCTTTCTCCCTTGCCACATGCATAACCTGGTCAATTTTCAACATTTTTTACACAAAATAAAGTGCACTCTTCTCAGGACAGTTGGTACTCTCCCTCTATACCCTAATTTTGAAGAAATTGGCAATGTGGACCATTAAACTATTTCCCTAATGCACCTCACATATTCTTTGTTTAGTCATTCTGAAACACTAAGAAAACATTAAAACTCAATGCATTGACGTATGTATTACTTGTGTGGCACAAAAAAGACCATGAAATACAAATTCTGAAAATGGAAAAATGTCCCCCAAAAATTCATAGAATCTCCCAAAATGAAGGGAGTTAATATGTGATCGATGGCATTGTGTAAAATTTATCGTGGGTTATTTCCCTTAGATCAAGATTCTCTCAGTCACGTCAAAGAGGGCAAGAACAGTAAGGCTGTGGTTCTGTCTCCCATTTTGCGATAACATGTTCATTGAGATTTCGACTGAACTTCTTTAATTACCTTTAGGCCTAACAACGCCAATGCATTTACCAGTATCTGTGTATTTGGAGCTTGAAAACAAGATTTCCTTCAACTATCTTTTTAAACTGAAAAAAAGGGTCAATGTTTGAATCATTATTTGTCCGGTCATTTTGCGGGTAGGTTGTTGGGCTCTTCTGGCAGCGTCTCCTTCTGTTCTATCATTCTGTTATATTCAGTTTGTCGTCTTGCATCTTCCTAGCACAATGCGACCGTTGTTGTGTCCACGTGCTTTCTCCAAACTCAAACAATCTCAAATCTGGTCATTTTTAGGAACTGGGAAAATCTGGGGAACTGGGGAGCCTTGTATAAGAGCTCAATAAAAACTCACAAATTTTGGGGGGGGGGGGGGGGCGAGGGGGGGGGGTGTCTAAAATAAACAAATAAAAATTATGAACAAAAAAGGCAGAAAAAGTTTTTTTGATCAGCTGAACAGCTACTCAATCAAAAGTAGTGGGCAGACACAGAAAGGTTTACCGTACAATATTGTTGAGCATTATGTTCTTCTCTCCTTCGCTCACTCATTCCTTTCTTATTTTGCTCGTAGAAACACAACATGGGACTTTGGGTTAGAACATGCAGTTGACTCGCTGTGGAAATGTTTATTGAAACGAAACAAGGACTGTTACATTTTAAAGTTTGGATTAAGGTTGGTATCATACTGACCCCGAACATCACAGTCAGTGATCTACACGAACAGACTTTACTACGTGTACATATTTTCTATGGAGCAAATAGCACAACAGTCTGTTAATAACACATTCTCTGCTCAGAGGTAAATGGAACTCTGGTAAATCGAATTCTAATTCCCCCACCCCCACCCCAACAACGATTCGAATTAAACGGACCCCACTGTACATGTAAACATGCAGATCTGCCAACTGTCTCTGTACAGTATTTGGAATGTTGGAAAGGATGTGAGAAATATTCTATTATTATTTGTATTTGTTCACGAGAAAGAAATTCCCGCTGGGTTTGTAGATATTATAGGCCAGTCTTGTAAAGTGCAAGACAGTGATGACAGTAGGCCTGTGCACATTATACTAACTAGTTGGCTCGATGACTCGAGGAATACACAGATGTGATTTTTAAAGTTGAATTTCGATCACTAATTGCTCAAAATGTCGGAGCACTTTCTTCTGTTCAGCTCAGTTAAAGCTCAAAATCAATGAAAGTATTGAAAATATAGCGAACCACAAGACCTTTTAAAATATGACCACGTACACCTTTATATCTTTCTATGCATTATACGATATTTTGTAGAATTAAAGCTCAGCGGTTAAAAAGCCTTTCATGATTAAGTACTTACATTAGAGGCCTTTCTTCCTTGAAAATAACTAGCCGACCCTCGCAAGATGAATCTTGCAAATTTTCCGTGTACCAAAATCAACCGTATATCTAGATCTACATTAAAACGCCATTAATTTGAGTTAGCTGCAACGAATAGTGGACTTGACTGTTACACCCAATTTCACTTAGAAATACACAGATGTGATATCGTTGATTTTCGACTACCAATGTGTAAAGAGAGGTCAAGGACGAAATTTCCGATCATGCATTTTGAAATCATTCGACCAAAATGGGTCTCTTTTTGCTGCTAAAAAAATCCTTAAATACATGTAATAGCGACTGGCTTTTGTCCAAAATGGATGTGTCTACGTAATTTATAGTAAAACACTGAGGCACTTCACAAAATTTTCATAATTTTTTTACCGCATAGTCGCGAAGTTTTAGATGCTTACACGTTCACCTTCTGGCTCCATTATAGTAAGTCTGTCATATACAGAGAGTACATTATGTGAGGCGCGTTAACGGTGTTTCGCATTTGTGACCTCTTTTCTGTGGAAATATTAATAACTATCTGACAGTTTCAGTCTGCCTTTACATAGCATGGGTTTTCATACCCTCTGAAGTGTCCCTTACTGAAGTGGTCATTTACATGTAGCTACTGGGCAAGTCTAGTAGGGATAGGTACAAGAGGGAATATGGAGGAGACGGGGACGCATGATTCTGCCTCTAGGCAAGGTCAAATGACTTAATAGCTCATGAATATTTCTGGATTATTTTCTGTCATATGGTAAAGATATTGGTATATTATATTTTAAACTGCGCAATCACAATTCATCTCATCATTGGAGTTTGTTCACTTCTGTAACTCTTAGACACGGTACGCCCACCGAGCAGTTTGTAAGAGAAAACGCGGTTGTAAACACCATATTCTGTAAAACCACCCTTAGGAGCGCAAGAAAAAAGCTTTGAAAGTTGTCCTCACTGGGCATAGTGCGAATTTGTACCTACAGCTCCACTCAACCATCGCTAATTACATTTTTAAATTTAGATGAAAACCTCTTCTTTCAGAGTTTTGAACTTATTTCGGAGTTCTCAGCATAAGCTCTGTTTAGCTCTTTCTTTAATGAGATTCTATACCGTTGGCATTTACACCTCACTTTTCTTGTTATTATTTTCCTTCTTCTTGTTTCTGTGCGTGTTTGTGGTAGGGATTAGTTTTTTGATAATTTTGCCCGGGCAGCGGCCTTGTTCGGCCTGCTCTTCTCGACTTCAATATGGGTATCTTTGACGTACGCAACGTGCACATGGGCCCTTCGAGTTTTTCGGCCTTATCCGGCATTATGTTCTTCTCTCCTTCGCTCACTCATTCCTTTCTTATTTTGCTCGTAGAAACACAACATGCTCGATCCTACGTACCATAGGATCAGGGATTACCTTCGACGTGAGCACCTTGCCTCTAGACTACGTGTCCCTCAGCGTAAGCTTTGCAAGTCACTCTTATTTGTACAGATCTGTGCTGAAAAGAGACATTTAACCGTAAAGAAAAATAATATTTAAAAAACATGATCAGTTCCAGATCAGCAAGTTAACGATTTGCTTAGGCGAATGTATAAAGACTATAATATTAACTATCGGCGCCAAGGTTTGGGGCGCCCGATTGGTTATTGGTAGCAAAGACCTTGAAAACACAGTAAAACATTGGTTTAGACGGATTATGACCCCTCAGCGGGATGCGAGGATCTTTCATTCCCAGGCCAAGCGCTCTATCCACTAGGTCCATACTGCTCTGGCTATGCTCATGTTTATTTAGATTTTCCATATTTCCTTTTCCTTTGCGCTTTATTGTATCGTTTTTGCACATTTTTTACGCGAGGCTTTGTTACACACAACTTTTTCTCTTTGCCATATTTTGATCTTGCTTCAAGCTTTACTGCGACCCCACAGATTTTCTGTCGTTTTTTCATATTTTATCGTGTTTACTTTGCACCAGCCGTCCCGTATTTAGTATCCGGAAATGCTTGTGTTTAGTTAAGGAAGTTCGCTGCCCTTGGCGTTTACACCTCACTTTTCTTGTTTTGATGGGGATTCGTTCTTTTTTAGAATTTTGCCCGGGCAGCGGCCTCTTCCTACTCTTTTCGATTTCCAACTGCCAAAGTATCTATAACGTGCGCAACGTACACATGCGCCCTCGAGTTTTCCGTTCTTATCCGAGAAGAATAGGTGCTCGATCCTGCTTACCATAGGAACAGGAACAGGAAAATATGAGAAAAATCCTGCATTGATCTGGATTCGAACCCGGTACCTTCGGCATGAGAGGCGAGCATCTTGCCTCCAGACCCCGCATCCCCTGAAATACTTTAGAAATAATTATTTTCTGTTCTAAACCTTGCTGAGGGTTTGAGAGTAATGGCCAAGTCCAGGTAAAGTGCAAAACTGACAACATGTGCAGTAACCTGATATACCTGGTGCAGTTTATTATGAATTTAAAAATAGGCTCAAAACTGTTTTCATTGAAACTGAAGGATGTCCTTTTTGGTCTCAGGGGTTTGATGATGAGAGCATGATGAGAGTGGGAGCATGATGAATTGATCTTATGTTAATCCTGTTTTTAATTTTAGTTCAACGCACATAACATTTTTTCTTTTTTTTGGGATCTGAGGGCTATTCAAGTCAATTATTAGATTACATAACATTACATGTGATCTGGGAAGTGTGTTAATAGTGTTACATATCTGTGTTCTCCTTCCAGTTCAGATCATAATTCCAGTTTGCCTTTATTGAGCATGGGTGTGCGCACGCACTACGCGGTGTCCCTCATTGTTGCAGTCATTCAGTTGCCAGGGCTGTTGTGTATTATAAATGTAAAAATTCATTCATTGATTTGTTCCCCCTGAAAACGGTGATTCCACCACACTGAAGTCCCTTAGATCTTTAAGTTAGATCTAATATTGTAATGTTGATTGTTCGTATACAAAATTCAGTCAAGTCTAACAGTTTCAGAAGTCTGGGCTCAGACTATTCGGGAATCAGTAGAATTACAAGCAAGAACAGCATTCATTTTAAATGATAACTTTACCAGTGACTTAACTGTGTGGAATTAGATATTTAATCTGAGGTCTTTTCGCGTGATTTAAGTTTAAGTCGGCATATTTCCGGGTTATACATCGAATGATGAAGTTCTTAGAGCCAACAGGAAGTTCTGCAGCAGCACGGATTGAACCAAGGATTAACGATTCTTTAAGACATTACAGATGGGATCTTTACCTCCCTTAGATCACAGATGTGTGCTTGGTGGTAGTCTCCCTTCATTATCTGTTCAAAACCCGGCAGAGGGCAACGTTACACCAGCAAAAGGGGACACTCAAAGGGGAGGAAGAAGGGCCGCCTTTGCCCTTAGTACATGAACCCAGATTCCTTATTGGTGGGCGAAGGGTTAACGGAGAAAGTCACGGTTAAAGGGAGATAATTACCAACAATTAGCGTGTCCAGGGAAGAGCACTCTCCTTTTGGATTATCTCAAACGGCTCATTACCTCCCGTGGCCAGTCATTATGTTAATTTGCCGAATATTCTAACGATCAGCGTTTAATGAACGCTTAATTTCCATGCCTGGTGTTGTTGTTGTCTCTGTGTTTCCCCCGCCTGTCCCTGGTCACAGCCGATTTTAACCATTTCAAGCCCCGGGGCCCGCGAGACAGATGGACAGAAAACTTGCTGCATCAGAAGAACAAACTGCAGAAAGATGTGAAATCAGAGATCATAACACCGAAAATAAAAAAAATGACAGGCGAGCATTAAAATAAGACGAAGAAGAAAAAGGGAAAACTTGAAGTCTTTATTCATTTCTTTCTTTCTTTATTAATTTATCTATCTATCTATCTATCTATCTATCTATCTATCTATCTATCTATCTATCTATCTATCTATCTATCTATCTATCTATCTATCTATCTATCTATCTATCTATCTATCTATCTATCTATCTATCTATCTATCTATCTATCTATCTATCTATCTATCTATCTATCTATCTATCTATCTATCTATCTATCTATCTATCTATCTATCTATCTATCTATCTATCTATCTATCTATCTATCTATCTATCTATCTATCTATCTATCTATCTATCTATCTATCTATCTATCTGTCTGTCTGTCTGTCTATCTGTCTATCTGTCTATCTATCTATCTATCTATCTATCTATCTATCTATCTATCTATCTATCTATCTATCTATCTATCTATCTATCTATCTATCTATCTATCTATCTATCTATCTATCTATCTATCTATCTATCTATCTATCTATCTATCTGTCTGTCTGTCTGTCTATCTGTCTATCTGTCTATCTATCTATCTATCTATCTATCTATCTATCTATCTATCTATCTATCTATCTATCTATCTATCTATCTATCTATCTATCTATCTATCTATCTATCTATCTATCTATCTATCTATCTATCTTCTTTATCTATTAAAATTTATCTATTTATTCAATTATTTTATTTATCTAATATTATTTATTTTATTTCTTTGTTTTCGGAAGGGAGATTGTATAATATATGCATTTTTTTTCTAATACAAAAGAAAATTCAAACACATTTGAACACTGAAACAAACAGAAACAGTGACTGATGCTCATCTTTCAAATAACCAAACCAAACACTAGAAAGTAACAAGAAGTCGTCGCTCAATATCTATCCATTAGAACGACAAGCACAAAAACACCAGTTTGAACGAAAAGAATATCATTTTCACCTTGTCTACTGTTGTGGTGCACATAGTTTCCCTACAGCGACAGACAAGATATTGGATCTGATCAAAGGCACATTTAAATAACTACAGTGCGTGTTCAAAATTCGTGTCGAGACTAAATGGCTGTATCTTAGGAATAAGTGGATGAAAATCGGTGGAACTCCGCATACATGTTTTTTGTTTTTTGTTTTATTTCCCTTAGGAGGAAATTAAGCAGGACATTATTTTCAACACTGGTTTGTGTGGAATAAGACAAATGACTTTTTTTTCTAATCAGGTAAGAAGTTGCAAAGACCAACTACAAACACAGCAGTAAAGTCAGAAAACAGAATTTTGTGATATCTACCTAAAGGCAAAATGGATAAATCAGTAAATAAATAAAGAATATACACATGTATAACCTAAAATGATATACGTAAAACAAAATACATACAAGAATAAGATATGGCCTAAAAGGTAACAAGCAGCTGCGATTCACACTGTTTCGTAGCCTTGTACCGCTGGCCTTAGTAAACATTCTGACGAGCCCACTACTGAATTTGCCGCTGGCTGTAGTAGGATAGCAATCAGTTGAATGTAGGAGATTATGAACCTTCGCGATTTGGCTTTATCTGTTAGTATTGCTGTATTTCCTTTATGTCATCAAATTTGAGATGTGCACTGTCGTGCAATTCTTCGTGACTGGTTTAGGTAAAAGTAGTTTAAAAATATAGAGAATCGCAAGTTCTGTGACGCTCAGTAAGGTCATCCCGTAGCCTAAATTTCTTATACCTCAAAATAACGTTCTCGCACATCTAGGGTAAATTATTCACAAAGAAATGACACTACATGTATATCACTGTATACGATTAATATGAGAAAAGGAATGATTATGGAAATTCACCTTCACCTTTCACCTAGGCATTGTCCATCCACTGCAAGTTGTAGCCCTCCCACAATGACTTCCATTCCTTTCTGTCTGATGTCTTCCTCATCCATGGTGTTCCCCCTGTCTTTTTAATATCATTACTCAAGAAGAATATGCTGTCTTGTGGTAGTAGACATACTGTCTATTGAAACTGCAACTTTGTTAGAGGCACAACCTTTGTGACGTCAGATGAAACAGTACTTGTGTTGTACGTTTTATCTGTAAAAACTGCCATGTACTCGTTGTACTCAATGAGTCATAGGAAAAGCTCACACATAAAAGTGTTGAAAGGTTTTGTTTGTTCTGTGTTTTGAAATTTAAAATTAACTCTGAGATGTTTTGACCGTAGGACTCTTATTTGGCGCAGGTAAGAGTGAAAATGCATCCCCTTCAAGATATTAGCTACAGATCAGATTGAAAGATGATGTTCTTATATGTGAAGAATTTACACATAGTGTACATATTTATTGATGGTTTTCTAAAAGGTTACTTTAAAAAAAACAATAACATTGTTTTAATTTTAAGAAACTGACAGTGTTTGACAAGATAAGATATGATAGAATCACTTAATTATCCCATGAGGGAGACTTACTTTCACAGAACCTTTAAGAGCACATACATGCACAAAAACCAGAAACCAGCGGGTACGGGTTCAAACCCAAAGAAGAGCCTGGCGACGAAACAAAAAAAAGGTGGATGACGAACACCGAGAGTCTTGAACTCGTTGTAGCCGGGGGTTCTAGAAGATGTCAGGAAGTTAAGGGCCGAAACAGCTATCTAATGAAGGAATCCACTCTTCCTCTGAAGATCGTCATCTGCCTCGCTCCACCTGTTTCTTACCATTGGTACACACATCTAACGCGTCATTACATGAACATATCATAATTCAATTACATGAAGTATCATGTCACGGAACCTTAGTCAAATATGGCACGCATCAAGCTATAATGTCTTGTTGATGTAAACTGCAGGAGGGCAAAAGACTATCTCCTGTATCTTTCTCTGTAGAAGCAGCTTCCCTTGAAAAGCAGAACTAAAATACTCACTGGTGACCATGCCAACAACACAAACTCTCAGCCACTGTGTTCACAGAATTTCAAGGTTATAGAGATAACAAAATATTCCCTAACTGAAAAACCTAACCTGATGTCTAAAGCGTGCAGAAGTTGGTTGTGGTTGCTGATAATAGTAAACAGTACACAGTATGGTTCTTGAACCATTTAAAGGTTTTTGCCACTTTCCCGTTCTATGCTGCAGAGTTGAGTACATGTACACCTCAGTGCACAGGTCTGCCTAAGAGAATCGAGCTGGTTTGATTTATTTGTTCTTTTGATTCTTGAAATTTTATGTCATTTTCCAGCACATTTGGCAATTATCACTGACGAAAAGTTTAGGACCCTTTAGACAACAGTGGAATCTGGAGTCTTTTGTATCTGGTTCAGATGCTCTAACGCTGGTGCACCAGGTAGAAAATACTTAAAAATATCCTATAGAAGAAATGTATCTTTTTGGCACTGTTACGTTACTGCGCCATGTACATAATTTTTTTTTTCTTAATTGCAGAGCAAGAATGAGATAATTTTACTCCCTTTATGAGACTGCATGCAAATTAAAACTTCAGAAGAAATCTGATTATCAGTAGATATTTTTTGGAGGGGCGAACACAATAATTATTCTGCGATCTTTGTCAAATTATATTGTTCAAATGTTCAAAAATATATTGTTTAAAAAAATGAATTTACCATTTTATCTGTTAACAGCTTGCCGTGGCAGCAGCCCACACATTTTGGGCACAATTTTATCTATCTATTTTCTTTGTTTGGATGGGTTGCTTATTCAGTGTTGGGTATGACAAGGACCTTTTGTGTAGTTGCACAAGTCTAACCTTTGTCGTCCTTATTCTTGTTACCAAATGCTCTGTCAGATTGTGCCAGCTATTCTCACCCTATATATCCCAGTACGACATTAATCACTAAACGCAGATGGTTTAGAACTTAAGGATGTTATTCATAGCATTCAAGTCAAGGAAGTGTTGATGAAATTCTATGTATATTTTATGAACGACGAAAACTATACACTACACACCTCATTCGTTGGTGCTACAGAGTCCTACGTAAGTTAACATTTTTCTATCTCCGTTTGTTTGTTTTCCATACATACCTCGTGTATCTTATATAACGCTTATGTGGATGTTATACCAAATGTGTATAAACTGTCGATTTCTTGACGTCACAAAATCTGCACTCTTCGTATCTCTTCTTTCTTTTACGTCAAAAGATTGCGCGTGGCTCGGTGGGCGGTTCTGCTGGGTCTATTTCTGTCCTATCGTTGTGTTTATTCTGTCTATATCGTCTTGCCCATTTCTAGCACGGTAATGGCGGTTACCGTGTCCACGTACTGTCTCCAAACTCAATCCCAAAACGTCAAAAGATTGGCGAGTGACATTGTGGAATTAGTAGCCTTTCTATGATAATGATGAAAACTCTTTATAAAATCTTTCTTTCATTTCCAGTCGCTAAATATTTTGATAACAATGGTGATCAGTAATATTACATTAATGGGTCATAAAATTATCTTTGTTGATAAATTTACCCTAAACTGACCAAGAGGGGTATCTTAAACAAATTTAGACAACGAGTAGGTTTTTACCAGAACTTGCTCTTCTTCGAATTGTTTTAGAACTACATTTACTCATAGTAGCGGCGGAGCATTTTATGACCGTCTACATTTCAGTTTCAGTGATATAAAATGAATCATACTAATATCTATACTTTCTGGTATTTTTGTGTGTGAGATACTTGGTGTGTGCAAGTAGATTGCAGAAGATGGATACGAATGAGTAAGGACGTTCGCCGTATGAATCAGTGGATATAAAATTTCATGAATTTGGGGGCGTTCATTAATTTGGCTCTTTCAAATTTTGTAAATGTATCTTTCTTGTGTATGTTTTGAATTGGCCTTTAATTTCTAGGCCCCATGTACTACCAGTGATACACTGAAATTTATCACTCGGTTGCAGCCCCCACAAGAACTCAAGGCATGAAAAGTTATTTTTAATAATTTCTACAACATGCTATGCCCCTATGAAAAAACCCTCACAACATCAGAATTTTCCAACAAGCAGAAATTTTAATGGGGCGGGTCCTACAGTGTTAAAGAGCCTTTTATAAACTGGAACTCTGAAAACTTCATTAAAAAAATATGAAGGAAAATTTGACCCGGGTGAAGCAAATGGCTCATTTTGCTCAAACACAAAGGGCCGTAATAATATAGGTGGCGCTCCACAAGTGGAGTTATACTTTCAAGCACTTTCGCTTTATCCGACTCGATGTTATCAATATGGCGAACGTTGCAAGAAGGATTTATTTAAATCTGTTTGGATTCTTGAGCATGATTAGACCAACATTAGGTGCAGCTATGGTGTTTTCTTGCCTTATGATGCAAATTACTGCATACACCGTGCATAGCTTTATTTAAAAAAATGTGTTTATCATGTGATTTTAGGCATCAGCCATTATCTCATTAAATGAGCTTATGGATCATATTCCCATGCAAAGTGATTTCTTGATTGTAAAGTCCGAGTTGTAGCCCTATGTACCTGAAATTGAAATACTTTTTCAAAAAAAATTCTTTTTTATGCTTGCAATTCCCCAATAACCTATCGCCTTTCTATACTCTAATCCTGATTGGCAGTGAAATAAATTATACTCCAGTGAACAGTGGGTGTGTTTACTTAGTGTTTACTATATGAAAACTTATTTTATGTTGTGATTTGTATGATTGATCCGACTTAAACTTTAACCAATTACTTAAAGTGATATTGATATGAACGAAACATATTTACTGACAGAAGCAATAATATAATACAAACAAATTAGGTGGGAAATCTGAAACCAGGCAGGGATTGAGATTAAAAGTAGGTATTCAAAACTGATTTTGGAAAGTCGCTGTATAGACACTTAAATTAAGTTTTCCAATTGAAAGAACTCACTCTCCTAAGAATTTTGATACCAAATTTGTCTCTGTATCTCAATATTTGGCAAAGTTATGATCATCTGAATTTTCATGAGACACCACCGGTGTGTTATCACTGCAAACATGCGAAACTGTAAACACATTCTATTTAATACAGACAAAAAGCCTAAATTTTTTCAAGGGTTTAAATTATTAATAAGTGGTCTTTTATTTGAATCAAAAGTGCCTCCACATTAAATTTCACTTTTTGACAAGGGAGACAAAAATGTAAAAATTTATCAGTTTTCACTGTCATCATAAAACATCAACAGATTGACTTGCAGAAGTAAGAAACACATCATTGTATTGGTTATTCGAAGGCCTATCCACAGAAGGATAAACGAAATGGTTATTTTCAAAATCAACAACCATATTGATGCTTAATTTAGGAGCAAAAAATGCGTAATTTCGCAAAATCGACATACACATACACATACAACAAATGACTTTCCGTAGCCCAGGCAAAAATATACCAAAATAAAGGTGAGTTATTCAATGTAATCCAAATATCAGTAAATTGTAATTTTGAGTCTGTGTGATCAGATCCATCTTGAAACGATATATAGGTGTTACTCAGCTCCCGCAGATCAGCGATTTTGGCCGTTAAAATGTCCGATAGTGACTACTGTGGGCTCATAATACGTGTATTAAAGTTATAACAGTAATTTCATGGAATTGAAAAATAACATTTGAAAGAGGTGTGATTTTCAATGGTATTATTGGTATGTGGCATTTTAAGTTATTTTATTTTGGTGCTGAGCTACAGAGGAATAAGAACGGATCGCGGCAGTGCCGATAACCACCGCGATTTTTGCAAAAGGGAACAATGCAGTAATCTGGCATTTTGGAGAGAAAACTACAGTTTATTATGCGCAGCCGTCACTCCATGGAGCATCAGTATAGGGCAAATCAAGCGGTCACTTCCTGGATCGGCTGCTGTTTGTTTACCTCCAGTTATTGCGCGCCCCCTATCGGATTAAGGGGAAATAATTTCAGCAAAATGAGCCATTGCATCTGTCTCCTAAGCCTTGATCACAACAGGAGGAAAGTACACATCTAACCTGATGTGGAATGCGTGCAGAAGTTGGTTGTGGTTGCTGATAATAGTAAACAGCACACAGTATGGTTCTTGAGCCATTTAAAGGTTTTTGCCACTTTTCCGTTCTATGCTGCAGAGTTGAGTACATTTGATTCGGGTGTCGAATGAAGGATTTTGTCAGAAAAAAAAAAAAAGAAGAATTTTGTAAAAGAGGGCACTCTATTAAGATCACAACTTTCGCATCTACGTTTACAACCATTAGAAAATTTAATAAACACAGATTAGGCACACTTGCTATGAGAAGCCACAATTTTTCTAATGCAAACCAAGACAAACTGAAATTTCACGAAATACAAAATATGTTTAAATCAGAGATAGAGGGCTGATATTCAAAAATGCAGATACATTTAAATATGCTCATATTTAGGAAGCTTCATTCCAACTAACAAAACAATGATTTCCCATGAAAGCAAAGGACAGATCAACAAACGGTAACAAATCGAAAAACGTCAGATAATTACCCTCCCCCCCCCCCCCCAAAAAAAAATCAAATCAAAAGTGATTGAAGGGTCAATTGAATCAGCAGTAATAACAACAACAGCAACTAAATAAACCTATGACTAGATATCAGTTGAGGTCCGAAGTTTGGTAGTTTGAAAAGGAAGTGAAAATTATGAGCAGTTATTTATCTCTAGATTTTAATATAAAAGAGAAGGGAAGAGGGGGGAGTATTCTGTAGACACGGAATGTGTGGCGCCGGTAGTTTAGTTTAGTTTTATATAATTGTCAGTTTAAGTTTTAAAAAGGAAATGAGGTCATGTGAACAATTTAAGTCTATTAAAATAAACAATTAAGGGGGTGATGCGAAAAAGGTGTGGTGAACTGAAAAATACAACTTAAAAGATATTTTGGAAAATAATTTAACCACGAAAAATGATGGACAAGATCATATTTACTGGCTAACGTCAGAAACCTGTGGAAAATAAGAAATCCGTACTGTTCCTTCAGAATGATAAAATGGCGTTAAATATACAGAAAGAACAACACCAGTAGACATTTAAATAGGAAACAAAAAGACAATTGACATGTGTACCGAACAGCCTAAGAACCAGCTGGAGTGATACAAATTATTAAATCTATTGTATGAAGGATAAACAATATTTAAATGGCAAAAAACGACACAAAGAAATTCCGTATTTTCTGTGATGGCATAAAACGTTGTTTCCCTATAGCTTTGGTTGACATGAGAAATAAATACAATGGATTTTTTTTCTTTTCATGCTTTCATATTATTATCTTTATGTTTTCAATAAACAACTTGCCGCTGTCAGATCTCCCAAGACCTACAATTTCAATATATTTAGAGAATGGGATAAATTCTTCGAAACTTCACTGTCATGTTAAATTTGGTCTATTTTACTGTCTTGCACACAATAATCAGATTTGTGTGCGTGTAAATTTATAGAAAGAGTGAATTAAAGACACAATAATTACAATTAAAAAACCCTATTACCGACGCATTTTGATATCAGAATTTAAAGTAATAAACATGAATGAGACAGTTTCACAACGTGATTGACACACAGTTCAAGTTTTCACAGTTAAGATCCAGACATTTGCATAAAGAAAGAACAAATGAAAACAACATAAAACAAGCCAGGGTCAAAAGAAATGTGAAAGAGGAGAATATCATGCACTATGGGAGAGTGACAGGACAAAGACGCCATCCACATCTTCATCGAGATATTGGACAGCAGGAGTCAAGTCGCAACAGCAAAATAATGATGACTATCAGCCCAGCCAAGAATGACCTGCAGTTATACGCCAAGGCCAAGGGGGGATTATCAAAATGGCCGACAACGCCACGTTATCGTGGCCAAAGATCGACCAACGCATCAGATCGGCAGATGGATATCCATGTTTCAATCTTGCCCGATCTCAGTACAGATTTACATGAAAGCCAGCCCCCCCTCTTCCTCTTCGTCTTAGCCAGGCGGTCACTGCTCGTAACGGACCGGAAGTTGCGCAGAGAATATTGCTGCCTCAGGGAACTGTGGGACAAAGAATTGAGGCATTATGGGCAGAAATTAAAATGCTTACTGAGGAATAAAGAAAAGGAAATGGGAGGTGCAGCGCTGCATACGAGGTGGAGACGAAACGTTCGTTTCTCCCTTAGATATCTACCTTTAATCTGTTATCGTTTGTATGCATGAGCGATAAACTGAACTATCTGCATGAACGATCACATAATTCCTTACGTCGCTGTACCTCTGATGTCTCTATCATTGCGGCTCGAGGGGGTTAGAAATCTCGGATCAAACCAATTATAAATTTGATCTCTAAGTGTTTGAAGGACAGCCTCTTTAAGCTCACAGTGCGGTGAATCACCCGAAGCTTTGCCAGTACAACAATACAGGTGTAGGAACTTCATAGGTGGTCAGAGCTTTGCTCGTTTTTATATTAACATTTTCTTTTCTGATGCACAATTATTTACAAATACGCATATAATTAGACAAGTCTCTTAACCCTCTAAATATCTACTGTACCATATTTGGGACATGACCTCACATGATGAACAATGCTCTATTTTGGAAACGTTTGAATTTACGCACAAATACTATTTTAATATGTTTAAAGTGTAATATGATTCATATTTACATTTTTGAATTTATTTGAATACTTCACCACAGCCTTATAGTCTTACATGTTTGAAAAGTCCTGGATCAGACATCTATGTGTGAGCACTAGAGGGTGACATCCATCGAATCTCTCTTTCACGCTCATAGGAGAAGGCAAAGTTTGGTGCAGATATACATCTTTTTCCCACAGTCTCGAAAAGGCTGTAAAAATGTCTCTTTTCAGATATTATTATAGAAATGATAAAGAACCAGTGTTGGCGACAAAACGATGTTGACTCCAACATATCCTCGCCCTAGCACCGCATTGTCCTATCTCCACGTTTTACAAAAATTGAGATATAGCCATAACATGGGTACAACAAAATAATATATATTCCATAATTCCTGTGAAAATGGAGGACGTCCCTCGCCTCTGGGAATAGATTTTGAAATGTTTAAAAACTGATCTAATACTCTTTAACTACATACCTTCATTTGGGTGAAAAA
This sequence comes from Onchidella celtica, assembly GCA_963931925.1. Lineage (NCBI taxonomy): Eukaryota > Metazoa > Mollusca > Gastropoda > Systellommatophora > Onchidiidae > Onchidella > Onchidella celtica. The sequence goes on along the minus strand of OZ007572.1, from coordinate 41,571,031 downwards.
TCTTTTTCTTTTCGAGGGCCTCAGGTTTGGAATTCTCTGCCTCTGTCTTTGAGAGAGACTGAACATTTTATGAATTGTAAACATCAGCTGAAGAGTTATCTTTTTACACTATGAATTTTTTCCCCCTGAGTATGCCTGTGTATTGTGTATGTGATTTATATGATACAAATATTGTAAAGCTCATAGAGTCTGGTTGTTAAGGGGAGGAAGCTCTATGTAAATGATAATATTATTGTGTATTATTGTTATTCTTACCGGAGATTTTCTAGAAACACGTCGTTGTCGTGATGATTTTAGCAAAGTACCGAGGCAACAATATTGTATACCCTGCAGGGCTTAAAATATTTAGACCATTGCAGTATGGTCGTATATTATTAGCTGTTACAGGATACACCGGATGTTAAGGACAATCACCATTTTCTGTTGTTTTTTTTCCTCTTGCTTTCCTTCAAACTCAAACTGTCAGGAACGAGATTTGTTACATAGGCCCACACCCCATTGAGTCAAATCCTTTCTGTCTCGGTTTTGTGAACTATTGAGTTAAACAGGACCTTGCCCACTAGTAAGAGTGAAACAAGTCTGTCTCGCCAGCTGATTCAAAAGATTAGTTCAGGTCTGAGTCAAAACCGACGGAAAAACCAGACTTGATTCAATGCTCTACTGTCCGCCGTCTTTGTGTCAAGACATCGATGTGTTTACGTGTTGTATATATATGTGCGTGTCCAGTGTTCGTGTGCTTGTCTGTGAGCTGGATCTTCTATATGTTAGACTTCTATTTTGTTTATTTCCAAACATAACGTCTATCATTCTTAATTTCTCATGTTCTTTCACGAGTAAATGAAAAACGCTTGAAAACAGTTATAATTCAGCCATGCCTATGTTTTCTAACCCTTAACGTATTGGCAGCTTCAATGATCGAAGCGTTTGATTATTTAAAACGCTGT
>OZ007572.1:41552587-41565087 GCA_963931925.1 Onchidella celtica | reverse complement strand
AAATCAGTTATGGAATGCCATTTTTTGCCTGGGGGCTCGAACCGTTTGTGTTACTGTAAATATTACCTGTGGATCTGATGCATGTCAGCCTAGGCTAGTGTCACACATTTCTAAATAAAAGGAAATTGAAATAAAATGCTTGTAGCTCTTGGTATTTTTTAAAATCTGTTGTTTGGGGACCGTACCCTGATTACACAGACGAAGAGAGAAAATACTGGTTTATGTTTACTGCTCAGCTATATGTGACTATATAAACTACTACGGTTCCCCAACGACAGCCATTTTCTTTTGTTGTTCTTTTTGTTGTTTCTGCTTTTTCATTAAGAGAAATGGAATTTCCTTCCAGCAGTGTGAAAACTGTGTACCCTCCCAATAAATCACACGAGCTTGCAGAGAGAGAGAGAGAGAGAGAGAGCTCCTTTCTTTTCCCTCTGATACCTAAATCTACAGCAAGATACACTACTTTATACAAAATACCTGAAGTTTATCTCTACGTTGTTGCTGTAAGGGCGGGGAAATAAATAGCTGTTATTCTCCTATACGGCATTGTTGTGAACTCTATACTGCTTCACCAGTTTTCGTTTTTGGCCCTTTGTTATTCGATCTGAATTACAGATGAGTATTATCAGTTGGATCCACTTTGGCATGTACTTTTATTAAAGTAATTGGCGTAACGATTCTGAATATATACATGATTTTAGAAAACCCCAGTTTTCACTGCTTCAAAGAGTTCAGAAAAACTAGAGAGAGCTTCACGCGAATTTGGCACTATTTCGTGATCTTAGCTCTTTTTTTGTTCCAAATCCACTTTTTAGCTGAGAAATTAGAGGTCGAACGTTTGCGGCTTTAGTATTACGACAAGGAGTTAGGATAAATCAGGACTGTGAAACAACTTGGTAAGTGCCACAATGCATTTTAAACAAGTGTCAAAGTGTGCATTTGTTACACCTCTTCTACACACTAAAACATCTCCAGTTTTTCAGAAAATGGAGAGAGAACAAACAAGAACTACAGACACTAGGCCATTTTGTGTCCAGTTCCAATCCGAAATATTCCTCTGCGTGAATCCTCACCCTGACCAACAAAATCACATAATTATTCATATCTTGGCCGGTTACCCCTGGCATTCGTCAGCGACTTGCTAAGGTCTCCCACCACAGGCCAAGGCTAATGAGTGACCGCGCCCCACTATGTCATCCCCCTAGAGCCACGGATAAGCACTCACGCTGAGATGGAGCCAGGCACGCGTTGGTAATATCTCCCTCCTCCAATCTACCCGAGCAGGACTAATGGGTTTCTGGCTAATCATCTATAGCAACAAACTGAAACCTTTTCCCGAGCTGGCCTTGTGTCAGAAAGCACTACGTTACCAGCTTTTACAAATTGTCTTAAATGGACGCTTATCAATCCGAGGGCCAAATAATCTGTAACAACCGTGAATGTCTTCACAGGTTCTGTTTCGTCTAGGGCAGAAATTTTGCCTCTTGGCGTTTTCACGGTGCATTCATGTGAAATACGGGCAGTGCAATGGTCTGTGTGTTTGTCTAGGCAAATTGTGGGGATATTGAATGTGGGATTTTCTGTGACCTAGGGATGGATGAGTATATGGATGGATGGATTGAAGAATGGTTCGTTGGATGGTTTGATGGATGGATGGGTGGATGGATGGATGGATGGATTGATGGGTGGTGGGTGGATGGATGGATGGATGGATGGGTGGGTGGGTGGGTGGATGAATGGATGGATGAGTGGGTGGGTGGATGGATGGATGGATGGGTGGGTAGGTGGATGGATCGATGTATGGGTGGATGGATGGATGGATGGATTGATGGGCGGGTGTTTGGATGGATGGATGGGTGGGTGGGTAAATGAATGGATGGATGAGTGGGTGGGTGGATGGATGGATGGATGGATGGATGGATGGATGGATGGATGGATGGATGGGTGGGTAGGTGGATGGATGGATGGGTGGGTGGGTGAATGGATGTTTGGATGGATGGATTGATGGGTGGATGGATGGATGGATGGATGGGTGGGTGGATGAATGGATGGATGGATTGATGGGTGGGTGGGTGGATGGATGGGGGGTGGGTGGATGAATGAATGGATGGATGGATGAATGGATGGATGGGTGGGTGGGTGGGTGGGTGAATGCATGGATGGATGGATGGATGGATGGATGGATGGATGGATGGATGGATGGATGGATGGATGGATGGATGGATGGATGGATGGATGGATGGACAGATAGATGGACGAACGGACATACAGAGATGAAAAGAAAGTCAGTCACTATTGGTACTAAGAACGATGATGTACTCGTAGGTAATAATCATTATATTAAATTTCTCTCATTAATAACAATAAAAGGGAAGCAGTCGAGTTCAATAACATACATGCACAACTAATTACTTAATAACCCAATAGAGGTCGTCAAACAGTTACCAAATGAAAGCAAAACAATATCGAGCAGTCACGTCAAGTGTGACATTGATTTGAAAGTGTTAAGACAATACCATTATTACGGGTTGATGAGAGAAACACAATGTCATAGCCTCTGTACAAAATGACCAGTACGCACTCTGCAGACTGAACGCGCCTTAAATCACCTGTAGTCTCCACAATATCCTGTGTAATGACGTAAGATCTCCCCCAGCACAATACAGGTACAGCTAGCCTACCTGGCATACTCCACGTCTTCCATGGGCAGAGACCAGGCCAGGAACAGCGCTACCACCTGGTCAGATTGTTTTGAAAACAAATACAACAAAATGTAGGGGCTGTGAGCCTACAAATGGAACGATTTGGAACCAGCCATCAACTATTTAAAAACCCTGCTAGTCTTGTTTCTCTGTGGCGTACTCCCCCCTTGATGCTTTCGTCTTCGGCTCCTCTGGGTTCCATTTCCGTTTACGTTCTCCTCGCGCCTGCGCAGTGGGCATTTCCGTCAGAGGGCAGGAATTGCCTTTGGCAGCAAGCCCCACGCGCGCTTGTTGGTTTTACTCGGGTGAACATTGGGGGTAGCTGCAGGAATGAAAACAGAGCTTGTTTGTGGTGCCCTGTCGCGCCGTCCCTGGACATGTAAACATAGTCAGACCCATGAGTAAGGCAAACAGGTTCACGGGGCCGGCTCCAGGCTGGAATAATGTCCCGGGAGTTGGTGCTGAGAGACGCCTCGCGGCTATGCACTAGTGGCATGTCCAACAATGTCCTCTGATTCCCTAGTTCAGAAGGTTGCCATGTCCTCAGAAAACGAACTCCCTCGTCCCTGATCTCACAAAAAAAAATGGTATTGTGTTTGTATTTTGAACGTTTGTCAGGACATGCGCTGCCAGAACGTACTTATATATCTCCTACAGTATCGATTACCAAACAGGAATGGATTTAGTTGACCTAGTGATTTATTTTTTTTATATCAATTGTGTATTAAAAGTAAAAAATAATGCCACTGGTCCTAGTTGTGGCCTATATAACCATCAAAGTATCCAGCTCGATCTACAGATACAGGACTTATGAATCAATTTCAGAAAGTGGCCAACATTTCAAGGTGGTGCATAGCGTAACGCTCTACAAATATATGTGTAAAATTTCTTTAGATTTATTTAGAATTTGCATTTTCAACATCTTTTGATTAATCCATCCTTTGTTTGTTTGTTGTTGTTTTTTCTTGTGATTTTTAATAAAAGCGTAAAGCTGGGTTTTCGTGTGTACTGAAAAGGAAACGGATACATCAAATACCCGCCGAGTAGTGAAAAAGAAAGTATGTTATTTTCATGTGTACAGATCCGCCATTTCCGTACACATGGAAACACTCTTTCTTTTTACGACTTGGTGGATTTTTGACGTTTCCGTTTCTGTGCACATGAAAACTCAGCTTTATAGTGTTGATGTCATTTGCTTGTGTTCCAAAGCTTGAGACATGACCTTGTAAAGATCTTGTTTGTCTTAACATTTTCTCATGATCAATTCTTGGATTATTTTTCATGTCTTCGATTTTCTAGATTAATACCGAGAATTTTGCTGATATCGATATTTCTGATATACTTCGCCCAAATATCCATCACTTGACCCAGGGGACTTTATCGGGACGGGGGCGCGAAGACACAGATAAGACCGGGATATGACACTATCGGACACTGGTAAATATTGCGTGCTATTTATTCCCAAAGCTTCCAGGGTATTTACATTAAAGCGCCAGCCACACCGTGCTTTGTTTTTGCTGAGAATCTAATGTGTCGCCGCGGACCGCTCCAGTACAAGTCAATGCTTGTGTGAGCAGCTAACGGTGCGCTTATCGCTTAACGTCATGGTGTTTATATCAACATTCATTAGACGAGGGCCGACTGGCGAGGAAAGACATAAGGAGGAAAGGGAAGCGGATAGGTTTGGGGTGGAATGAATGGGTGGGTGGAGTCCTGAATGTGGCGCCGGTGAGCAGTTTTTGAGTCAAAATGTCCTAAATTTAGGGGAATTAAATTATAGCATATTCATCTGGGAGATTTCGTGTGGGATAAGAATACCATGTGGTTGACAGGCTAAGTCAGGTTTGTTGTTGTTTTTATTGTTGCCGCTGCTACTGCAGTTGTTGTTGTTGTTGTTAATGTTGCTATTATTGGTGGTGGTGATAGTGGTGATGGTGGTGGTGATAGTGGTGATGGTGGTGGTGATTATGTCTGAAGGTACCCAGAAGCTTTAACCCTTCATCTGCCTTTATCCGATGAAACCAGCTTAGTTTTTAACATTGCGCTGGAGACAATCCCCACCGAAGACAACGAAATACGCTTTTCAGAGATGTACGCTGTGGTGGGGGTTTCTAGATCAATGCAAGTTGCAAATTCCCAAAATATAACCACTTGCACCCCAAAAACTCTTTGGAGGAAACAATAATTCCCGTCTGGCAGCTCGAGGATCAATATCAGAAAATATATAAATCCAATGAATGAAAACTAACAATCATCAGTTCTAGCTGAAGGAGGTGGAATCGCCTTGAATAACAGTGGTTTTGGGGGCTGAGTTACATCACCCAAATTTCAAATTGCCAAGCTTCCCATCTAATCAGAACTCAATATATGATTTAGTGGAGAACAGAACATAGATCACCATTAACCGTACTGTTTTTATATAGTAAAATGTAAATGTTTTTAGTAGCTGCTCTACGATAACGGCGTATGTCAGACTCATGCCAAAAGGCAATTGAGGGTCCATTGCATTCCTGAGCATTGGGGATTAACAGTTAATATAGAAAAAGAAATGTGCCAGTAGGAAAATGTAATAATCCAGTGGAATCATAATGGCACAAGCATCAAAAGCAGGAAAAGAAACAGTTTTTTACTTAATATTTTTAAAGTGTCAAAAATGACTTATGCCATTATCGTAGAGTAATGACGCACTGGACAAATGCATTGCGCGAGTCTAAGCCGGTCACAGGTCAGTTCAAGTTTGTTACATCGCAATGTATCTCCCATGCTATACCTTGAATTTCATTGCAGCCAAAACACTTTTACAGAACCACAAATTTCGCACAGACCCTTTCCCTGTGGATTTTTATTTGTGAAATTTTAACTGATCAAGTTCTGAGCTTCAAGCTACAGTAAGGTACCCCAAAAAATCGTGAAAGGCGCAGAGCGGCCGTTGCAGTGCCGACTCACCGTTAAACCTAAAAACTCATACTCACGGCAACCACAATCGTGGGTTGTATCATTTGACAACCAACAAAAATTATAATCATGAGGAGTGAAACTTGGTGTTATTGTGAGCACAATGTCGTAAAGAATAGAGTTCTGGCCTCGAGTTTCGTGCGTGAAGCCTCAAGTACTGCTCTTACAGACATATTACATTATGATACTCTTATACGATACGGCCTATGTGGGGTGGGGGTGGGAGGAGGCTTGATTTGTTATTGTCTTTTTTTGTGTTTTTTTATCTTTATATTTCGCCCTTCCGTGAAAATTTTAAGCACTACTTGACTCGCGGTTATCGACCTCGTAATGATTCTGAAGTACATTGCATTAAAGTGTGATTCACTCTCGTCAGTGATAATCCTGCCATGATGTTTAAGCACTGCAGGTGCACGAGTGTGTATGTATGAATGTGTGAGTGTATGAAACATCCACCTGACAGGCCGGCTGACTGGCTTGGCCGGCCCCAGGGAAAGGTGAGCACAGCACCTGTTACCAGCCGCTTACACGTGCACCCAATGGTAAACTGCCGACCATAATGGAAAAGTTTCCAGCGTCCAGCGAGGCGCGGCTAATGAGGTCCGTGACAGCTCACTCACAACCTGTATTCACCTGCCAGACACGACTCACCTTCGGTACACAGCAGGGCCGTAGGAGGTAGCCCCAATCGGGAAATCCGCGGCTTCAGGGGAAACAAGAATTCCATATCTTGAAGTGGAATTTTGTGTAAACGTTGTCTTGTGGCAAGAAAGAGTGAGGGGGGGGGGGAGAAAGAGAGGGAGAAAGACAGAGAGAGGGGAAGGGGGAAAGAGAAAGACAGAAAGAGACAGAGAGAGGCAGAGACAGAGAGAGACAAAGGCAGGAGATAGAGAGAGAGACAAAGACAGAGAAGGGGAGAGACAAAGAGAAGAGAAAAGAGAGAGAAAGAAGGAGACAGAGACAGAGGCACACAGAGAAAAAAAAAAGAGAGAGAGAGAGGCAGAGGCAGTGGCAGACAGAGAAAGAAAGAGAGAGAGAGAGAGAGAGAGAGAGAGAGGAGACGGGAAAGAGAGAGACAGGGACAGAGGCAGACAGAAAAAGAGACAAACAAAGACCGGGCATACACAAGCACACACACACACACACACACGCACGAACAGAAGGGAGACAGACAGACAGCTGTGTGGAAATTTTGCAAATCTTTGTCCTGGTAATAAATATTGTTCCTGGGGTAAAACTTTGCAAAATGCCACTCTAGTGTGTGTATTGTGTTAAACTAAATTTTTGTTACCAAGCCTTATTGCAATCCTTGCGGCTTCTGTGTGGATGTGCTTACATGTTTGTGCACGCAATGGTGTCCAGGTGCGTTTACCTATTCATAGATATGCAGTCCTGATACCGTCGCCCGATTCAACAAAGAATAGTATATACATGTATTTGGTTTTCTGTAATGGGTCTGATTCACAACCTGTGCACAAAATTGAAATCAGTCATCAGGACCAGGCATCTGTGCACGTACCTTGAATTTACCTGCCGGACATCGCTCGCCACTGGGTTTAGTAGGGCCGTAGATGGACCCCTATTTACTGTACTGGAAACAGAACAATAGTCGTGTTGTACGATGGCAGTGTTTGAACATGACCTTGTCAAACACGCAAAAACGATAGTACTACTCCAAATAGCTCACTGTCAATAACAAAGCCACAGTGTTGTCACCACAGAATTTCAATTTTAATTATTGTTTTCTTCCAACTGGCAGGAACCCTAATGCGTATGCTTCATTGTGCTTCCTTGTATTCAGGAGAAGTCTGTTTCACCAATAATTCTATTACGTTTTATCTCTCGATATCCATGAGTAAATGCTTCAATTGTAAAGTCAGAAAAAAACTGTATTGTTTGAGTATTTTTCTGTGGACACTATCGGGTTTCACACCTCCCACGTTTAGTTTGTTACACTTGACGTCACAGAATTTGTGCTCCTGGAAATTTTTTGAATTTCATTTCGTCTTTCCTCAGAAGTTCCACGGCTGTATGTTTCGTTCTCCAAAGAGTTTCAAATTCTTCTTTTTGGTTTACAGCCAATCTTTGTGAGTGCGCATGCCCGGCCTCTGTGCCAAAACACACACACACACACACACACACACACACACACACACACACACACACACACACACACACACACACACACACACACACACACACACACTCAGAAACAAACAAATCTCTGCAATTGCCCGTCTTTAGTTTCTGTAGAAAAAAAAAAGCAAAAAAGAAATAAAAACCTTTGCAAATGCGCATGCTAGCCGCGGTGCACTAAGAGGCGAAGGATGCATCACAATTTTGGGTGACGTAAGTGAAACAAACGAATAGATGACATGCTAGTGTTCATTTGAGATCATTTACTTTGCCACCACGTCATAAAATGCCCACTGAACAAAATGAAGTTTTGAGTATTTATTAAGCTTACTGTCTTTCATCACTCATTTCCAGCAGTTCCTCTTAAGATTTCTCAGTAATGTAACCAGAAGGTCTAGCCGCACCGCCCCAACAGCTTCATCCGGCTTGCTTTTCCTAGTGTGTACAACAGTTGTATATCGTTACTTTTGAACAGAAACACCTTTGTTACCAGTTATAGAAAAGAAACGGATTGGCCCGGGGTAATGAGATGATGTGTTTTTATGTCGTGACTTGTGAGCTCTGTCACAGGGTATTCAAGAGTGCAGCCAGTAGCATGATGCTTGCATTCTAAATTGTTAGGAAAATCACTTATAAGGAGAGGAGAGAGAGAGAGAGAGAGAGAGAGAGAGAGAGAGAGAGAGAGAGAGAGAGATGGATAGAGAAAGAGATGGAGAGAGAGATAGAGAGGCGGAGAGAGAGAGGGGGGAAGAGAGGAGGAGAGAGAGACAGAGAGAAGCGAGATAGAGAGAGGGGGCACAGACATAAATAAAGAGAAACAAAGGACAGAGACAAACAGGCAGAGAAAGAGAAAAAGAGAAAGAGAAGGAGGGAGAAAGAAAGAGAGGGACATAGAGAAGAGAGAGAGAGAGAAAGGGGGCAGAGAGAGAGAGAGAGAGAGAGAGAGAGAGAGAGAGAGAGAGAAGAAAGGGGGGGGGGGGGGAGGGGACATTAAAGAAAAGAAGTAAATAATTCAAAAGTAGAATTATACTACACAAACAACGCCTCCTCTGAGCCACTATTTCACACATCTTTCCGACCTCAAACATTCACACCATGGGGATATTGTTGTGACATTTAAACAAACCTTTCTTTAATTTAAACTTTACCCTAATTAAATTAGTAGACTTTGCTATTGCCACACTGCAATAATTTCCCTCTTCCCCAAACCCTGTGCGATTGTCCCCTTCCCAGACGCGTTAACTCGCGCCCAGGCGTCATCGCTCATTAAACAGCGCCTATTTTAACTCGTGTCTCATTCATTACTCGGAGTACTCTCCGCGAGCCAAAAAGATGGCGTTTTCCTCACGCATGCGCATTCACACCTGGTAGCTGTTTATATCTGCCACACAGAGAAGGGATGTGGGGGGGGGGGGGAGAAAACCACGGTACACAAAGTATGCTCTTTTCTAAAGCCTTTGTCAGTGAGGTGTCAACAAATGGGAAAATATGTGGTCTAATTAGCCAATGGCGTGAAAGCGTGAGGTGCCAGTGGGCGTAATGAAGCCGTGATGGATAGGCAGTGCGGGGAATACGCAGTGCGTAAGTCTAGGACCATACGCCATCTGTTTTTGCAATGCGGTATAAAATTCAATAACTGTGGACAGCGATACGGCAAACCACTGAGAGGGGGCGGGAACAAAAATCGATCGCTTTTGTGCCACTCGCCAAAACCTCAGTAGTTTTACACTGTATTGAGTCGTGGCTAGACACTGCATGTTTTAGACATTAACTTCACTATCTTGGTATATTCAGTAACATGTTAGTAATATTTTTTTTTTTTTTTAAATAATAAACCAGTTCATCTCCAGACTGTGGAAAGGTTGTAGTGATTAAGTATCTTGACAATGAATCTGTCCAATATTCAGTTATTTGAGATACTTGAGAAAAAAAGAAGGATAGGAGAGGGGAAGAGAAGACAAAAGGAGAGATGAGAGAGAGAGAAAGATGAGAGAGAGAAGAGAGAAAGGCGGAGAGAGGAGGGGAGATAGGGGAGAGAGAGAGGAGAAGAGCGGGTGAGAGAGGGAGAGAGATATAAAGAGAGAACGAGGAGAGAGAGAGAGAAAGAGAGAGAGAAAGAGAGAGAGAGAGAGCGAGGGAGGGAGGGAGAGGGAAAGAAAGAAAGAAAGAGAGGGAGGGTGATCTGAGATATCGGAGATGAAATTACTTACCCCCCCCCCCCCCCCCACCTCCTTCTCCAATCCCTCTTCCCTACATCTTTACCTAGATAACCATTCATTCTCCCTAACTCTCTGAAGCCTTTTCCTTTTTCGTGGTTTTAAATCCCAAAAAGAGGACCCGTATCAATGTAAATCAGGACCCAGTAATCTCTACAGTGTGAAAACTCCTTAGATTTTAAGCTTGGCTATTTAGGCAGGTGACAGAATCAGTGTTTACAAAACTAAGTATAAAGAAGGTGATTTGACTATAATTATGATGATTTTAATGCCGCAGTCATGGTATTCCATGAAAATTTAGACCTATGAGACAAGGTAGTTTTGAGCAGATCTGTCTATATTTTATGTTCCTGGATCATGGTTCAAGTCAAAGTTGTCTTTGTGCACGCCGACTTTTCCAGAAAAACATAAAATTACCTTGACTTGCCGTATCTAATATAAAAATACTCCAATTGTTTGTCCTCTCAAGTTATCCCTGTAGTGATTTTAGCCAATCAGTTGTTGGAAATTTATGACAATATGAGACACCGTTCGTTTGTACATGTTTGGCACTTCGCTTTTCTTGTCTGTTGTCTAGAAATGTGTCTGTCTAAACTGCCGCGTTAATATGAAAAAACAACAACAAACAAACAAACAAAAGAACTACATCCGCTCTTGGTCAATTTCACTTTTTAATATCAATTCTTAAACGATCTGGAGTTTTGTCCGTTGAAAGGTGGTCACATGGTCACAACCAAATTTCTTATCATACTTTTCCACTTTACTGGACAAAATGGGTTATTTTTGTTTTCTATTTTTTTTTCTGCTTAATAAAATCTCAAATAGAATATTGAAGATTGAATTTTGTCCTAAATGAAAGTGTCCAAGTAATTCATCGTCAAAAATGGAGGCAGTGCACGAAACTTTCACAATTTCTGGTCCTTTAGTAACGGAGTTTTATTTTAATACATGTTCACCCTTTAGCCCCTTTAGAGAATGAATGTTTCTACAAGTACATACTTTTATTACGCCCCCCAAGGTTTTTGCTCTAAGGGTGCAGTATTTTAGAGCCTTTTGTGACTCCAGAGCTAGAGAGCTCCTCCCGAAATACTCCTAGCAACCGCCTTAATTAATTATTCTTTCAGATTTTCTTTTTATTTTCCCTCCTGTTGTTGTTTTTTTCGGTTGAAAAGGTAAGCGGCAGAGTTAGGGATTCGATAAGATTTAGGGTTGAGGATAAGGACGGGGTTAGGGATAGGTATGCACACTTACGCGCCCTTAGTGCAAAGCGTTTGGGGTGCGTACGTACTTATAACAATAGCCATAAATAATGCAAACCGTTTTCTGTCTTTCCTTCTAACTCTGAATCTTTATTTATTTCACCATATTTTTTAATCGCGATCTTATTAACTTCATCTTTGTTCTTTCTTCATTTTCAGAAAAGCTGGAGATCCTTTAGTATCAACAAATGCACACTTTGACACTAAGTTTCAAATGGGTTGTGGCACAGATCAATCTGTTTCACAGTTCCGATTTATTCTAACTCTTTATCATAATATTAAGGCTGCAAACGTTCGGTAGAATTTCTCAGTTGTGCAAAAAACGGAGTTGGAAGACATGAGAATTAAGGTCACGAAATGTCCATCAGTCCATTTTCCTCCTCCCCCCCCCCCACCCCCTCATTCCCTCCTCTTTCAATGCATCTGATTCCATCCATGCTCTACCTCTTCGAGCCGCCCCACACTGTGCTGTTCTGCGGAAATAAAGTCAGGACTCGCAGATAACTCGCTGTACTGATTGAATATTCTACAAACATTCCATATTCTACATTTCTTTTAATTGTTCGATTGTTTTATCCATTCAATTTTCCATTTTTTTTCTCTTATTTTTTTCCCTGTCAAAAGTGTTCAACCGAAATATAGATTTTTTTTGTCTTCCCTTTTTCTTTGCGTTTTAGTGTATCGTTTGGGTATTATTTCTTGTGCGGAGCTTTGCTATCTACAACTTTTTCTGTTTGCCACTTTTGACCATACCCCACCTCCAGCCTCCTTTCTCCCTCATATTTCACGACAACTGCTCCAACAAATCTCTTGAGCTTGCCTCTACCCGAAATGTCTACATGGCACGTCCTAAGTTATGCGACAAGCTGATAGACGCCAAGGTTTCCGACATCTCCCTGTACTCACCAACTGGGACTTGCCACTGACTCAAGTTATGGCGTGAGCGCCGCTGTCACACCTCCAGAGTTTGATTTACTTCACAAAGTTTCAGCTCAGTGAACACGCCTGATTTTTTTCTACCATTGTCAGAGCTGAACAAATTAATGAAGACAAACTGTTTGAAAGAATATTAATTTACACAATCTGATTTTCTTTCTTTCCAAAATGAAAGGCCGTAGAGTTCTTTCGGGTTTATTTATGGCTGTTTGTTTTCGTATATGTGTATGTGTGTGTGTGTGTATTCTTGCATTGTTTCACTCCTATTGATCCCATATTCTTTCATAATTTATCAG
>OZ007572.1:41534404-41552387 GCA_963931925.1 Onchidella celtica | reverse complement strand
GAAACACAGAGAGAAAGAAAGAGAGAGAGGGGGAGAGACGGAGAGAGCCCGAGAGAGAAAGAGAGAGAGAGAGACAGACAGACAGAGAGAGAGAGAGAGAGAGAGAGAGAGAGAGAGAGAGAGAGAGGTAAATTTGTGTGTGGAATGTGCTCATTGAACCAAAGAAATTCTTGCATCTCAAATCACGGGCGGGCGAACGGGCGGGGACAATGACTGCCAATCCTAAAGAAATTTTCTTCCCAATTTTCTCTGTCATCATTGGTGATTAAGATGGAGTAGGATTTGGGCTGCCAGCAGGCTTGTGATTACCGTTAGTGCAGGATGCTAGTTTTAACAACTAAAACATAGCCAAAAAGCATCGTGTGAGCCAAAACTATAAGCATGGTTTTCTCCTTAGCCCTTCATGTTCTATGTATCACCATTCATACACAGCAAATTTATCATTCGGATGCAGCTCCAACAAGAACTCAAGGTGAGTACTTTTAAAAACGAGATGATATACTCGGCATTATCCGGGATAAACCTGTGAACCCACCGTGAAATCTATCTCTCGTTTTGGTCTAGAGAGCTTCCAATATTCTACAGTCTTACTACAGATTTCGTACTCACCACAGCACTAAGCATTCATTTCTGGTAGGGAAATTGCACGCATGGAATTGATCTCGTATTAATATCGTTTCCAGTCTGGTGGGCTTACTACAGGGAGCCGAAACAAAGATCATTGTAATTTACATTTTTACACCTTTGTATTTAAAAATACCTGAAACTTGAGTCAACACAATCGGTCCATACAAAAGCGACTGGTGACACTTAAGAAAATTAATGTTATAGTTTTTTAATCCGTCGCCGTCGAGCGAAAAAAGGGCCAAAGCTGCACCACAATGAATTACTCCCGGTACTATTTTTTTTTTCAATAATAAGATTTCTGCAATTTACATTGAAATCAACCAAATGATCATGAAAACCCTTAATAATATTATGCCCATAAGAACAATTTGATCACAAAATCAGAATTTTCCCACAAGTAGAGATGGGGGCGATCCCTGCATGGTCAGACTTGTAGTTCACGAGTCAAGTCTTTTTTTTTTTTTTTCGTCTGTTTTGAATCAGACTTGAACTTCCTTTGAATCAACTAGCGAGGCAGACTAGACCCAGTGTCCACAGTGCAGCATGTCCCATTTAGGTCCCTAGTCCACATCTCAAACTAAACACCGAGACAGACAGACTTGACCCAGTGTCCACAGTGCAACATGTCCCATTCAGGTCCATAGTCCACATCTCAAACTAAACACGGAGACAGCCAGACTTGACCCAGTGTCCACAGTGCAACATGTCCCATTCAGGTCCATAGTCCACATCTCAAACTAAACACGGAGACAGACAGACTTGACCTAGTGTCCACAGTGCAGCATGTCCCATTTAGGTCCCTAGTCCACATCTCAAACTAAACACGGAGACAGACAGACTTGACCTAGTGTCCACAGTGCAGCATGTCCCATTTAGGTCCCCAGTCCACATCTCAAACTAAACACGGAGACAGACAGACTTGACCCAGTGTCCACAGTGCAGCATGTCCCATTTAGGTCCCTAGTCCACATCTCAAACTAAACACCGAGACAGACAGACTTGACCCAGTGCCCACAGTGCAACATGTCCCATTCAGGTCCATAGTCCACATCTCAAACTAAACACGGAGACAAGACAGACTTGACTCAGGGCGTCACCCACCTAAATGGCACCTAGGAACTCCCGCTTAATTGTACCACACAATGGTCTCTGCAGTGCACTATAAAGGCCGTTGTTACTTGTGCATGCGTACCTCAAGCGTTTTGCGCAGGGAGCGCGTACGTATACGTACCTATCCCTTACCCCGTCCTTATCCTCAACCCTAAATTTAAATCTTGTCGAATCTTTAATCCGACCCTACCCTTTCAACCAAAAAAAACAGAAGGAAAACAAAAAGAAAATCCGAAAGAATTATTAATTAAGGCTGTTGTTAGGAGTATCTCTGGAGGAGCTCTCTCTATACAGCTCTGTAGTCACTAAAGGCTTTAAAATACGTGCCCATAGCACGAAAAACTCTTGGGACGTACGTGCAGCTAACAACAATCCACTACAAATATTTTGGGTTAAGCAATCATTAATAATAGCATGATGAAGAAAATAATGCTCTCATCCGCTTCTCAGCAGATTCTGCACTCTTTGTGACAAGAGAAGACATCAGGCCACAAGTAAACAACTTTTCTGACAATCAGGTGGCAGGATCTATCACTCAGACCAACAGTATTATGTACTGTCCAAAAATATTTTTATCCGAATACTTGCCACAAGACAACGCAGCGGGAACTTAGACAGACCTCACGTTTAGCGATGTAATCAGTAGTGGGTGGACAAAACGTTCTAATCCGGATCGAATCTTTGGCTTGATATTGATTTGCTTTTATTATTATTATTGTTATTATTATTTACATGTCTGACGACATTCTGGTATCACATGTCATGCTCGCCTGTGGCTTTATTGGGCTGCATGTGAAGAAATGAATGTTTAGGCTAAACGATGAAAAGGCTGTTATTGGGAGTCTGTACTTCTCATTTGTCGCATTAATTGAAGTCTTGATGGTTGGACGCCCACTGAGTCTTGACGGCTAATAAATAATATGACTGCTTTTTGTCAGTTTTTTTTTATTTTTTTTATCTAAGGTTTATTATATGTATTATTGTTAAGTTCTTCTTATTATTATTAACCAGACTTTCAACACCGGAGTTCACATAAGAACAGTTATTATTATATTCCATAATAATATAGCTTAATTTTTGTAATATTCTTGTGTCATTCATTGCTGCTGAAGCTGGTGCTTTGTCAATTTTTGTTTTGTTTTCATTTTTGCTTTCCTCTCTCTCTCTCTCTCCCTCTCTCTCTTCCGGTGTAAAACAATAGCACGAAGTGAAAAGAAGAAAAATTACCCTATATGTATTTGCAAAATATTATACACGTCTTGTGATCACTTCCATTCATAAAGTTATCAAAACAGTATGTAATCATTAAAACAATTCTAAAGTAGCAATAGATTAATAATAGGAAAAAGAAGAGGAAGAAAATGATAAAAGAATTACAAACATTGTATTACTGGAGACTGCATTGGTTTCTCTCCCCCCCCCCCTTTTTTTTTTTCGTATACGTCGACGCTCCTGCAAGGGTCCTTCTTTAGCATCTTACACCCAGCTTTAATACCATTATTTTGTCATAAAAACACATTTTGTAACTGTCTGAAGCAAAAACATTGGACAACGTATAGCGAGATGTATTCTCATCCCGGTCGGTGCAGGCATGTTGGAATTATGGGGCTTTTCTCATAGTTTACCCTGTCCCTTATCCTAATACAGGTAGGATCGAGCTCCTAGTCTTCTTGGATAAGAACAAAAAACTTGGAGGGCCAGTGTGCATGTTTCGCACGCTGAAGATACCTTGGCACTTGGAAATCAAGAAAAGCAGGCCGAACAGGCCGCTGCCGGGGCAAACTTAATTTATAAATTATCCCTACGACTCCCAAACCAAGCGCCTATCCTCAACCCTAAATCTAATCGAATCTCCAACCCTGCCCCTTACCCTTTCAACCAAAAAATCGGGAGGAAAATAAAAACAAAACCTGAAAGAATAATTAATTATTGTTAGGAGTATTGTATGCACGAGCTCTCCAACCCTAGAGTCACAAAATGCTTTAAAAAACGTGTCCTTAACGTAAAAAGCTTGGGGACCGTAGGTACAAGTAACAACAGTCGAACTTTTTTTTACCTGACGAAAATGTCGTGCCGGTATCTTTTCGTACGTATTGTGGTCTCTACTGTCTTCGACGAAAATTTCCTTGCAGTCTCCTTACCAATAACATCATGATCATTATATCATTACCAACATAATAGCCATCATCATCATCATCATCATCATCTTCATCATCATCACCATCACCATCACCACCATAACCACCATCACCATCATCATCGACATCAACAGTATCGTCATCACCACCACCATCATCATCGTCATTATCATCATCAACGCCATCAACATTACCGACATCATCACCACCACTATCATCATCATCATCATCATCATCATCATCATCATCATCATCATCATCACCATCACCACCACCACCACCACCATCATCGTCATCAACAGTATCATCATCACCACCACCACCATCATCATCATCATTGTCATCTCCATCATCATTATCATCATCTTCATCATCAACATCAACATGCCTCGTTACCATTATAATCAGTACTATTGTGTTGCAACGACAGCTTCAGACCGAAATACAAGCATCCATGTTGTCACTGTAAGACTAAGAAATAAACAAGAAAGCTGTCATTAGGACTAATATTAACTGATTATCATGATTATTATCATTACAACCATCTTCATCGTCACCGTCATCATAACTCTCATCAGCAGGGGCGGAACTCTCTTCCTGCCACGCCTAATTAAATCTATAGTTTGACATCTCTGATTGTGTACTGGCTAAAACAGGAGAAGATAATCCGGCGTGGTGCTCACGTAAGCCGCATTACTTCCCCTAGGAAGTCTTGCAAGTTCTCCTATTGACGCTATACAAGTATCGATACCTCGAGTATTTTCCATCCAAGATCGCTTAGTGTAATTACCAGTGTATATCTCCAGTAATTACTGACACACCCAAGGAAACGAAGAACTCCGGAATAGATTTTTTGCATTCCAAATTTTAACAAAATTTCCAGTCTCTGAAACGTTACATGTCGGTTTGTGAGGTTGTCTTGCGTATGAAGGCAAGGGGACGTGACATGCAAATTTTCTGAAGAAAGAATTCATGAACGGAAATAGCTTTTGTTGCAGAATTTATGGGAAAAATGCAAGTGACATATTGGTGAACTTGAGTGCACAAAGTTGGAATTCCCTCGCTAGGCAAGTCAGGACGGAATGCCAATCCAAAATGCCAAAAAATTGTCGTGACATAAAAAAACGATAATTCGTTTTTTTCAGTTTTGAATTACTCAGTTAAAGGGCGCATTTGTGTACTATACATGGAAAGTTATGTTGTGCCATTAAATAAGAAGTTACGATTGCTGAGCGTTTAAGTACGTAAATATTTAAGCATTTAAATAATTTAATTTTGCTATTTGATTTTCTTCTTCTCTTGTTCCATTTTCCCCACCATTTTCAACACATTTTTCCTGGTTGACTACTAAGACTTGAAAACAATGGTACATTCAGAGTGACTCTGTCATTATGAAGGCCCGCCAGTTTAACGAAACTCTCTAGATCACGAATGACAATTGACGAGTAAAGCTTTCAGAGTTGGTCTGTCTTCATGCATTAAGCATAAGAAAAATTGAGATTTACAAGAGGAAAGCCGACGAATACAAAATGGACTCACTCTGAATGGTCCATCCGGGCTTTTGACGTACGAACCAGAAACGGCCGGATCCACTCTGAAAGCACTGTTATTCGAGCACATATTTTGTCACTGGTGGAAAGTAGAATATTTGATTTTAATATGCTTCTGTAATTGAAATTTCATAATGTTCATATTTTGAATTAAAACCAATTGGGCATCCATTGTTCTCTTTTTAGAACACTTTCTATTTTGTCAACAAATAATCTATCGTGATAAATATCTATATATTTCGGCATTTATCTGTCAATTACATATCAGCTTTGAGTGTTTTAAAGTTTTGGATACGTCACTCTATGTCTGGGGAGATGGAATGTGACCAAAACTAAATAAAACAAAACAAGGTACATGTATACTGCAAAGTCCCCGCATTAGAAACAAAAAATAAATGCATGTTACAAAATTAAAAGAAAAAATTAGATATGAAAAGTAAGATAAACAAAGGCTTTTGGTCCTCAAACACCTTCCTGAGGCAAAAAAAGACAGTTGAAACAGCATTCTGTAAAAAAGAGTTCATAAAAAATTCGAAAAAGATTACAAAATGGCCTCTTGGCTGCTGCTAGTTCTTCCACAAGGAAAACGTCTATTGCTATGGAAGTTTTTAGTCGTGAAATGACGTATGGTCAGAATCTAGTGAATTATATCTGGAGATCTGAGGGTCGACATACAATTAATTTGATGACTGATGACGGAAACTTTCAAGGTATGTCGAAAAAAATTATTAGTCCTAAGTATGCAACTCTTCGTTGGGTTAAAATGATGCGAATATATTGTGCGGAATGAGTACCAAAATACAGGTGTGGGTCAGATAATCGATGAATACCAACAGAAATTATTCGATTTCTTCCATCCAAGTGGACGACTAGCCAGCAAACTCTTACAATAACATTCTGATGCTCTGCTGGTATCGGGTGATTTCACGTCTCCGCTGGGTGCAAAAACTTGCTAGGATTCCGACGCTATAAGATCTACCCTCGTCTCCCGACCCCTGCCTCGAGTACTGTTTACCTAGTGTGTGCCCGAGTTGTCCTCACCCACGGGGAGCCAACAATCCCGTTAGTCTAGGGGGTTTGCTCAGCCCCCAGGGGGCCGTTGGTACACGATCCTGTGTTATTCTTGGGCGAGGGGGGTTGAAAAAGATAGTTGTCTTCACCATGCGAGGCCAGTATAATGAGAGGTATGTCTTACTGTGTATTTACTGAGAGATGTTTGATTGCTGCTAGACATTGTCTTCAGATTTCAAATGCTAGAGCTTTGCAGTTCTCGACATTTTCACAGGATCCGGGAAAATTGGGTCAGTTGCATTTCTGAACGGTAAGGGTTTAAACTAAGAATAGAAGGATGGAAAATGAACTTATGCAAAAAGAGCAAATGTGTCAAATTAAATGTGTGCCCGAAAGTATCATTGTTTGAGCAGAGTTCCATTAAAATCTACGAACTTCAAGTTTCTATTCACAAAGACCTCGTTTGATTGTATTATACCAGCTCGTGCCTGTCTGATTGATTACAAATTAAATTATATCTCCACCCAGGTGTGCACTGGACTTCATTAATTTTTGTCTCTGTACAATCAGTGTAAGTGCATGAAAAGATACACCTGTTACAATTATATATTTATTGTTAATTGACTAACCAATCTCACCGAAAAGACCAGTCTCTCAACCCGGTGTTGCCTAACAAAGGTTTGGCTTAGAATTTGTTCTGCTTGACATTTGAGTACAAAATAATGTAGGCGAATTTCTTCTCGTGGAGATCAAGCAAACACCCAGAGCCTAGTCAGATCTATCAGAAGGAATAAAATGCAACACAAGGAAAGCAATACAATGGATTTCGCTCACTGTAACAGTTACATTTTACTGCTCTTGAAGACAGCGTCCTCTCCGCTATTTTTACAGACAATAACGTATAAAAAACCCTCTTTGTCCCTGTAGCTGTGAGGAGCGGAGAGGAACGGATGCTGTGGACAAGTATACAGAGGCAAAGAGTGTTTTACGTCATTGTCCGTAAAAATAGCGGAGCGGGGCGGATGCTGTGGACAAGAGCAGTGATATTGCCAATTTTGTTTATGATTGGCCAGGTACACTGTAGTCTAATTTCTTTGGTACACTTAATTACATCACAATACAGTCGCTGTAAGTTGGGGCGTTAAAATGACCGGCAAAATTCCCACAGATATTTGACTCTTTGCAAAACCATCCATGGAAATGTGTGTCGATTAAAAACAAATGTGCTTAACAACATTTTAAAATCGGAGGAGAGAACTGTGGCGCAGGCGCAAGAGCATAGGTCGAGTTGGAGAGGGTGGACGGGAGGGTTAGAGGCGTATGAGTGCTAAAACACAGGTCTCTGAGGAGGGGGGGGGGGTAGGGGGAAGATGGCATGAGCGCTAAAGCACAGGTCTCTGAGGAGGGGGGGGGGGAGGTAGGGGGAAGATGGCATGAGCGCTAAAGCACAAATTGAGTGGATGTAGAAGAGAATAGCCATGTCAAGAGGGACGTGCATAAAACAATGTAAAATGACCTGAAATGACCAGCTAATGGTGTACCCATCGTTTATCACCGAGATCTGAAAACAATAACTGAGATTTGACAGTTGAAAGTTGAACTCATATTTTAGCTGCTGACATGCATCTTAAAACAAGCAATCCTGAAACAATACCGGCCCCCACTCCAGTCTGATCTCTTGAAATGCCGTCATGTTGCTCGTTCACGCACGATTGCCTCCCTTTACTTCTTGATTTCTATGGAGTGAACAGAGTGAATGCCCTTCCACTCGTGATTCAAAATGGCGTCAAAGTCTTGGCACAATGGGAGAGGCAACTTTGTCCCCTTGTGGAGCCACTTTTGATGTTGTCCCTTGCGGTTCAGAATGGTGTCGAGGGCTCTGATTTGTCAAACTCTTAGTTTCGCGTTTTCCTTTCACTGGTGTTATATGGTCTCACTTTCCAGAGGGCCTTCTCGTTGAGTGACCTGGTTTTTGAAATAGTGGACTAAAGGAGATACCTGACCCAAGGAATCAGGGCATTTATCAGCATTATTATTAGTATAATATTTTTATATTACTATAATTAATCTAAAAAGTATCTTTACTGTCAGTCGTAATGTTATATAAGTATTGGTATCAGTCATAGTACTACTAATAGAGTTAATGGTAGTATTCTGACTATTATTGGTAGTGTAGCAGTAGTAATAGTAGAAGCAATTGTGGCAGTAATAGTAGTAGGAGTAATAGCAATAGCGATAGTAATAGCAATAGTAGTAGCCTTAATAGTAGGAGTAATAGCAGAAGTGATAGTACAAGCAATAGCAGTAGCAGTAGTAGTAGTAGCTATAGTAATAGTGGTAGTGGTACTAGCATGTATTTATTTAGTGAATCATAGACAAGATAATCCACACATTCAAATGTACCCCATGTTCATATGTTCGCCTTTCTGTTTGATTGTTATGCATTAATGGACCACATTATGCATTGAACGACATAGCTGGGCATCCTTGGTAATCTTAATCATTCCGGAGATTCATCTTCTTCTTTTACATTCCCTGTCACTTTTGTATTAATTTCTACAGGAGCCAAGAAAAAGCCCGTTTTTTCACAACTACCCCCCACTCCCGAAACCAGTACAACGCGACTATCGAACGTTGGACTGTGCCAAGCAGGAATGCGCTATGTGCTTCTATGAAGACAATATAAATATCGGATTCACACTTGTCTCTGGCATTATTATCTGTAGAGAAACGATACGACATTGTAGAACGCGTGTCCAAATTCCGCAGTTACTGGCAAATTTATATCCCTCCAATTCTTAAAGACGATCATGTTCATGGCACGAAATTCAACGAAAGACTCGAAATCTTGAAGACTTCATTGTAATATTATCATATCCTATATTTCTCAGTGTCAAAAACTGCGCTACTGTCACTGAAGGAAATACGTTTACTGTACAAATTCACCCTGCACGTCCAGTACTGCAACGTTCACCTACATAACTGTACTGTTGTCTAGTAAGTTATATGACTTCAATGAAGTCAAGTTCATCAAATTTGCTGTAAAGAGATTGGAGATTTAGTACAAATAAAGATCGTTCTCCCTCCTTGGTGTGTCCAGGCTCAGTTTGGACGAGTCTAATGTGACTGGACGGGGGAATATTTCACACTTTTGTCTCAGGTTTTTACGGTTTTCACATCTGCCACGGTCAGACTTCAGGAACAGGTCTCGTGAATGTCTGGGCCTCGCCTGGGTCATTTGTCACCGGTTTGATCGACCAGGCGACCACAATCAATTTATTTCCATGTCGCTTTTGTTTTCTGAAAACCATTAATATTTCCCATCGAAGGCCCGGGGGTGTCAGTGGACGCTATACTAGTTTGACAATAATATATTATGAGGGACCTAATGCTACACTGGCTGGAGTAGAGTATATTAACTGATTATTCCTGCAAGTACGTACGTTCCCCAAGTCTTCTGAGCTAGGCTTACGTATTTCAAAGCCCTTTGTGACCCCAGAGCTAGAGAGCTCCTCCCGAAATACTCCCAACAACAGCCTTAATTAAGTATTCTTTCAGATTTTCTTTTTGTTTACTTCCTGTTTTTTTGATTGAAAGGATAACGGGCAGGGTTGGGGATTGGATACGATTTAGGGTTGAGGATAAGGATGGGGTTAGGGATAGGTACGTAAGTGTACGCTCTCCTAACACAAGACGCTTTTGGTGCTTACATGCTTAGAACGGGACACAGCAGTACGCAGATTTTAAAATGTGCGTGAAACATGATATACGTTTTAGATAGTATTTGGAACACAATCACACACTGATTCTAGAGAGTGTGTGCATGTGAAGCACAATGGCACATTGGTTTTCGAGAGTGTATAGAACACAGCCACGCTGGTTTTGGAGAGTACATGGAGCAGAACAGTGTAACACATTGGTTTAAGAGGGTAAGATCTATGTGGGTTTATATGAAGCACAATAACACTTTGGTTTCAGCGGGTTTGTGGAGCATGATAATATGTTGGTTTTAAAGAGTATGAGGAAGATGAATTTTCTGCAAGTAGACATTTCTGACAGTGGATGCCCGTCTGTGAAAGAGCGTTTATCCGGTGTACACATTACGTAATATTCACATTCTTAGAGGAAACGGAATTTATAATGGGGATTTGAACGTCAGCGTGAACACTTGTCTTTAAAGATGTTAGATAGTTTACCTAGGTTAGGTCTCTTTATGGCTGCATTCTTTGAATTTGTTTTGTATCCTCTAGAAACAACATTATTTTAAACTCTGTGTACATGTAGTTGTCATTTTAATGCTTGAATTTTCATAGTAAATTGCACGCTGGGACATTTTAAGGACCGTACTTCGACAATGAACCCAGAAGGCGCAGTATCTCGTTTTGGAGCTGACGCTCCATAAAACCCAAACACAGACCCTGCATTTCCATGTTTACACAAGAAGTTCGTTAAATTTCAAGTTCAATAAACATTTGAACGCTTCATTAAAACTTGTTGTAAACACAATTCAATGGCTGTTATTTCCAGCATCGTAACTCCTTTTATCGCTAAAAAGTATTTCATGTTACAGCAGTTAGCATGCAATCATTGCCATGAAGGCGGGTGGCCCACAGAGTCAAGGTTGGTTAGGGCCTGTTTTGACTCAGTGTGCAAGGTCTGTCTTCCTGCCAGCCGACCCAAGACTCAAGTACTTGTGAGACAAACTTGTTTTAGTCTCGCCAGTGCGCGAGGCCCCGTCCAACTCTATAGCTCACACCTTACACTAACGCCGAGACAAAACATGCTTGACTCTGTTCGCCACTAGCCTTCCGAGAACAGTTCATCTCAGTTCATTGCCTTACTTTCTTTTGGCTTTGTATTGTTTTAACTCTGATTCTCTGTGATAAAACAAGACATCTAGTGACCATAGCCCTGTTTTTGAAACATTTTCTCATCAGATCTAATCAACATATAAAGGTTCATATTTTTGCATTTGTTTAACCATTTGTCGTTAGCTTTTGCATGTGCATACTTCAGAAGTTTTAGAAAAAAAAGTCTACGTCTTAGTGTCTGAGGGGCAAAAGTTTAGGCAAATAGTAATAATCTTTTGTTGTCGTCATTGCTGCGTTATTGCTTTTGTGATTCACGCAGTGGAGAAGCGATTGAAAGTTCCCTGCGCCCCGACCATTTTGTGCACCCATATCCCTAACCCTAATATAATGCCTAAAACTTTTGTAAACATGGCCACAGCCTTAAATCTATTCCTGACCCTGTCCATATCCCTTACCTAAATCTGTAAAGAATTGTAAGAGTTCAAAGTAGTCGGGACGTCCGGAACGCTTTCCCACGGATTTGATGCAGATGGTGTTTGTCAAGACCAGATTTAATTCATAAGAGTAAATTTTTGCGAGAGCAGTAAGTAATTTGTAGAAACGTAATTATTGTACGAGCCAGCATAACTTGGCCTTGAGCTGGTCTCGTAAACAATGTGTTTTGAACAGTTTTTTCCCTGATAGATAGACAGAAGGTGGGGAAGGATAGAGGGACAGCGTAGGTGTGCATGACTGAGCACTAGTTGTATCTCGTGTTTTGAACTAGGGGTAGTAAAGAGGGAAGGGGTGAGTAGGAATTAAATGTTATTGAGACGTCTGTTGACGTACAGAAAAACCGTGATCCAGAGTAAAAGCTCGGGGTTTTGAACATGTTAAGAATTAAATTGCTATAAAATTTATATTATATTGTATTGAAGTAATTCGACCTTTGATGTCGACCCAAGGTCGTTGCGTAGGGCTGTTACTTAAAATAACTCAGTTCGGCAGCTGAGCTAGAAGTGGTTGCACCAATCACAATCCAGGAGTTAGACGGTAAGCTGCAGATGCAGTCCAGTATTTAAGGCCATACAGAACTTAGTTCTGGGCCACATGTAGAAAATCCATTTACGAGGTGGACGGCGATAGTCCTCAGCCAGATGAGGGACATGGAGACGCAGTTGAGCAGTCCATTGTGAGGGGCCTAATTTAAAGCTCCAGAGCCTAAGCTACTTGGTTTGATATAAACCCACAGCGTTTACATCCAGCGCTCTCACTCCCAGTGAGAGCCGCATGGTGAGAGTCTATACTAATTTGTAATGATGAAAGTGAACCGTTCTACTTACTTTTGAAGACAGTTTCAGAGCTACCGCCAGACAACGCATGGTTGTACAAGCATTCTCCATGGCGTGTCTAGAGGAAATGTCCACATCATAACATGTCTCATTGAATTAATAGAATTTAAACTGTTATATCCGTCGCCACGTGCGCGGATTCTATTTGCCATATAATTCATATGACCTGCAAGTAGTTAGATTGAATTCGTTAGTCTTTATAAAAGCTGTAGTTCCATTAGTTAGATTCAGTTGCCTTTGAATTGATATATATATTTATAATTATATTTGTTACATTAATTCCTGTAATTAAACTGCTCTACAGTTCTGCTAAAATTGAAAGCAATTGATTTATTTAGTTTCTAGAGTGCAAGTATTTATTTTTGTGTGTTCGTCGATTGTGGGAGCGGACCTCGAAAGAGTGTCAGTCGAAATATCCCCATGTAACCCACATCGCGACAGTGTTGATTTTCATGTTGGCGATGGTGGTGGTGGTTGTAAGTGATGATGGTGCAGTCAAGATCCCAGCGGTAGCAACAGCAACAAAGGCAACAACAACAGCATCGGAAATGTCAGTGAAGCGGTGATAATTGCGCAAGTGGTAGTGGGTAGTTGGAAGTCGAAGCGATGAAGAGATGAAGCTATTAAACCACACTTAGTAATTCCGAATCAAAGGTTCCCCCTGTTCCAAAGTGATTTGTTTCGCTTCCTTTTTATTTTGATCCGTCTTTTTAAAGTTTTTTTCTCTTTCCCCCGGTCTCCCGTCCTGTTGAACATTTCAATTTTGCGGTGTCTGCTGAGCTTGTTCGGCTCATTCAACAACTGATCAGATGATCTCCGATTGCACAAGCCTCTGCTCATTAATGTCCCCGTGTGCTGTCGGTTATCTCCTAAGTCCAGATCTGTCGGTACGTAAAATCACGGCAGAGATCAGTCATTTCCTTAAAGCTCGGGGGAACCTTTCCAAAATAATAGCCGGAACGGTGCAGAGTAGTTTTTCTTCCGTTTTTTTTTTTAAAGGAGGGAAGACCGTTTAGCAGATAATCTGGAGCTCTGTAATGTAATCTCTCGCTAGAGCGAACTCATCAAGGTGACCGGCTTGGGTTTAAATCCCATTTCCCGGTGTAATCTGCGGCAGGTAGGCGTGGGATTGGCTGTAATCACGCCACGCTTAACCTCGTGACGTCACGGTCCTCTCCGCTCCAGGGGGAGACAATCAGATAACGTATCAGTTAAATGGATAAATAAAAGAAAGGACAAGGAGGAAGGGAGGATTTGAGTTTTAGAAAATAAATTAAAAAGTAAGAAATAGAAGAAAAAATACGATGGTTTTATCCGAATTTGGTGAGCTCATGTCCGTAAGGGTTTCTGTCCCAGGGTGAACTATCGCCAGACTTGATCACCGAAACTTCCAGATAGCCAGCCCTCGTCAATCGGCCGCAAAATTGCCCCAGCTTGACGTGTGGGAAGGTGACGTATGCCCGGAGACCCGGCGTCACGTGCCCCGTCAAAACCTTTGTCAATTACAAGAATTGCACCGGATCGTGGGTCGCCAAATGCGAAACTAAACTATCTGGGAAATGTTTGAAAATGGTCGTTGTTAGGGGAGCGTACTAGTTTACATAAGAAGCTATAGCTGAACTCAATATTTTCTCTATTTGAATTTGTAATTCGACTACGCTCCTCCAGCAACATCCTTTGAGAATACACAAAATATTTACTATGATTTCTCTTTCTTTAACTTTTGATTACTATAGCCCTTAGAGATTTCTACTCGATAAGAAGTCATTGACAGCGACACCACTCTTTGTAGGAGAGCAAATTAATGTATTATCTTAATGAATAGTAAACCTGCCCATTGATATTTATCTATTGGTGGCGATAGGCTGTCAATACTGAACAGTACAAATTTTGGGGGGTAGATAGGAAAATGACCATTTCACACATTTAGAGCTATACAGTTCCATACAAATTATTTGAATAGTGAGGAAAATGAGTCACTTAGTTTTTCAAGATCTACTGGATTGTTGATGAATTGGTTGCGATTTGGATTTGATGAACAGCTGACAGTTTATCTAGAAAAAAAAAAAAAAAAGTAACTAACAAAACACGACCTTAGCTCTTGTTTGTTCCAACTCCACTTTCTGCTCAACTGAGAAACACGACGTTACTCGTTTGCGGCTTTACTATTAACTGTGAAACAGCTTGATAAGTGCCACAACACATTTCAGACAAGTGTCAAAGTGTGCATTAATGAAGCCTCTTCTACAGACTATGTACTAAAAGATGTCCAGTTTTTCAGAAAATGGTGATAGAACAAACAAGGACTAAGGTCGCCAAAACAAAATATATTTCAGGTTTTTGATTCTGATAAAGTTTAAAAAAAAAGTGAGTTTTCTTTAGAATATGCTACCTAATAGACACCAAACACAAATCTTGACTTTGGCAAACTCCAAACATTGTCTGGATATAACGCGTTTTCGTTCTGATCACTCAACGCGACACTTTAAATTTCTTTCCCATCTGATTGATGTGGTTTTCCCTGAGGCTGAAAACAAAACCAACTTTAGTTGTATTTGGCCCTGGTTTGACGGAAGGTTTGCAGGGAGACGGAAACCGATGGTTGGTAAGATATTGAGCGCGGCCTACACGATACACTCGATCGGCTACATCACCCTCAGCCACGCACGAGCGAGCCCCAGGGAGCGCTAACACAGGCGATGAGACGAGAGATGAGCTTGTTACCCTCAGGGCCGCTCGGCCCGAGGCCTCCAGGGGATGCTGTCCGTTTCCATTTCAATTTGTTTTAACAGGCAGCAGATTCAGGCGCTAGGGAATTTCTTTCCAAGTCTGATGAACTCTCATTGTGATTGGTTGGAATGGATCGCTGGCTCTGAGCAAACACTACAAATCAGGTTGTGTCTGAGAGTCATGTCGTTCAACATGCAGTATTGTAAAAGGTAGTTCCACTTCAAAGATCAACGAAAGGGAACGAGTATTGTACAATGCTTCTGAAAACAGAGGGAGAAAATGGAAAGTGTATTATGCATTGAATACAAATTAAGCAATTAAAGTGTTCCGGTATGACGCTGCAGTTGTTCTGAGGACGAGAACTGAATTGTTTTTGAACGTTAATGTTACATTGTGGAAATGCATCTTATAGGCTTTTTATGTGTGTGTATTGGGCGTTGATGTTACAATGTTGTAATGAATTATTGTGAATCTAATTACTATATCACAATAATATACGGAGGAAAAGGCGGAGAGGTGTCGTGGTGGAATGAGGATTGGGGGGGGGGGCGGAAATTAAGCTCTTTTTATCCTTTATTGATTCGTGGCTGTGAAATGGAGATGCGATTCCTATGTCAAAATCAAAATATATGCACATTGAATTACGTCCTTATGTTTGCTGGGGTTTTACTACTCTTTTTAGTAGATGAGACTTTGTCAGAGATTAAAGTAGACATGGGCCGCCATCAGGTTGTCTTGTCAGGCCGGATCACTGCCACAGCAGGATTCGAACCCGGAGCCTCTAGAACCTGACTCAAGAGCTCTAACCTCTCTGGTCACTTCTCCGGCATGTCATGTTCATAAGGAATTTTGTCGGGATTTTCTTCCTTGGTTTTAACGTTTCTCGTATGTGGAAAAATTTTATGCGCCAACTAATCATGCTCATCACCATCACAACATATAGGAATCCCTAACAAAACATTGCCGTTTGTCGTTCCACGCAATCCAAGCAACCAATATTTGTACTCCAATGATATCACAAGATGACATTTCCTATATACACACTATATACACACTATTTCATATCAATAATTGCTATATTATTGCTATATACACACACGTATTTTATTGCTATAAAAATCAAATTGCACTCTGTGAATGACGCCAACTGGTTTGCTCATTATTTTGTCGTCACAAAAATTGCGCTCCTGGTTTTTGTTGTTGTTTTGTGTGTGTTGTGTTTTTGTTGTTGTTTTGTGTGTGTTGTGTTTTTGTTGCTATTAACCTCGACTGGTGGCGCACTGAGCCATTTCAGTTCTGTATGAGCATGAGAGGTGGACCATGTCATTAAACAGGAACTCTTGCAGTGGAGAAACAGAAATAGGTGTTTCTCACTGGCTCGGTTGCGTCAAAACTGTCTTGAGCTAGCTCATGAAAAGAGAAATCTCTGGTGACCTCCCTGGTGTGTGTGACAAACAGACGCAAAACACCAGTGCACTGCCATCTACAGTGACATTTTTTAAATGTAAGAAAGTTCTGTTGTGATTATGTTTCAAGATCACAATTGTGCATAATCGTCCCCAAACACCGAGTATATCTTTAACAATTATAACTAATACTATTACATTAAAGTACTGTATCATGTCTGCAATAATAATTTACCTTCCGATGTGCAAAAAAAAATAACAGTAATAATAATAATGAAATTAGACAATATTTTTTTTTCTCTCCTGACCGCTAATAATGTGCTTTTTTTCTCAGATTTTTAAAATTACTTTTACTCAAAATAAAGAGGCAGATGACAAGTACCAATACATTTTTTAATTAAGTTCTCCACAGAAATGTCAATAATTGCGACACCTTTAATTTATTGTAATTGAAAGCAATGAAGCTACCGCACCGCCGCTGGTATACTCTACTCACACGGACACAGTGGCACCTCACTCACTGGTAGAAAACACATTAAGACGGCCTGGCCAGAGGCTTGCATTTTGGCTGTAACATCAAAGGCAGCGACATATGGGCACAGGTGTGGGGAGGAAGCCTGACTGTCAAGCCAAAACAATGCAAAGTGTTTAAAAATACACAGAAAAAAAAAAACCCACGGTGTTTCCGTGTGACCTTTTTTCTTTCTCTTCTGATTTAAGTTGTATGTTTGTTGTTACTGTACTATCTAACCCCACCTCTCTTTTTATCATTAATCCCCCCCCCCCTCACTCTCTCCCGCTCGCTTTCTGTCTCTCTCAGTCTGTCTTTCAATCTGTCTCGCTTTCTATCTTTCACTCACTCTTTTTCTTTCTCTCTCTCTCTTTTTTGTTTTCTGTCTTCATCTCTCTCTCTCTCTCTCTCTCTCTCTCTCTCTCTCTCTTCAGGTCTCCCACGCCCCCCCCCTTTCTTTTTCTCTCTCTTTCCTTCCGTCTGTCTGTCTGTATGTCTCCCTTGATTTCAGTCTCTCTCTCTCTCTCTCTCTCTCTCTCTCTTCCTCTCTGTCTGTCTGTATGTCTCCCTTGATTTCAGTCTCTCTCTCTCTTCCTCTCTGTCTGTCTGTATGTCTCCCTTGATTTCAGTCGCTCTCTCTCTCTCTCTCTCTCTTCCTCTCTGTCTTTCTGTCTGTCTGTCTGCCTTTCTTTCTCTCTACTTTTTATTAGTATCTTTTGTACTTTTAGCCATATTTCAACAAGACTCACTTTGCATTA
>OZ007572.1:41486904-41531904 GCA_963931925.1 Onchidella celtica | reverse complement strand
AAGATAAGATATGTGTGCAATTACATACATTACATTTCTCAATTCAAATACCATTCAACGGTCAGCATTCCCCACATTCATTCTTCTCCCGGTCCACAACCCGATAGTTACTTTCTAACTATGCTCTGGCCTCAGCCTCACATCCATAAATATATTACTTGCTGGCCTCTCTTATTGGCTCCTGCTCAACCTAATCTCCGTATCTCAATCTCCCCTGGATGTCTTAATAGCACATTAATATTTCAAGAGCACATTAGTATCTCAATAGCACATTAACATCTTAATAACAACAAGGACAATAACAACGTCCCTGTCTGTCTGTGGCCAGACTGCCACGACTCATGTGCTCCCGCTGTCCTGCGCGACAGCTTCACTCAGGCAGGCCTGTGGGTAGCCTTCGGCCCAACCCCGGCACAAGTCCGCTCACCGCGGGTGGCTTCTCTGCCCGACCCCGGCACCTATAAGAATAACATTACATTTCTATAACACCATACAATTACTATCCACTTCACCACTCATTACGAACTATCAAGCGTACACACAATAGTCCACCTTTCACTCACCACACCTCTTACGGTAACACACCTCTACCGTACCACACAGCACTCAGACTCGCTACGAATCCATGATCCGAACTTACATCTATCGCTCATTGCGCATATCTCTATACACAGCAATCAATGACTTTCACATTCCTCACATATAACTTATTTACATCATGGTCATAGGAGAATATAGTACATCAATCATCATCATTATAAATCATAGTTCAACCTACCAGTCATCACTGGAAAACACACAATCTCCCGACTGCTCTCTGATCTCACGTCTGTCCCCTTGGACTTCTTAACTTGCAGTGATCTGACTATTCAGATTTTGCCTCTACTACGCCTCAACTTCACTCACAACATGCACGCTTCACTTCCCTTCCCCGCACTCACTGACCCCCGCTCACTCGCTCGTGACACACACACACAGACACACACACACACAAACACAGAGAAAGAGAGAGAGAGAGAGAGAGATAAGAAAATGACATCAATCACTGGAGTAAGCAAACTTGTCAAAACCCTTATTATACTACAAGCGGGAGATCTACTGCTCCCCAACCCCTCTCCCTCCCAACTCCCCATTCTATCAACCCCTCCCCCCTCAACATTTCACTCACACACACACTCGATTAAAGGTGACAATCAATTCATTCTCCACAAACACACGCATACACTATCACAAACACAAACACACATACACCTACTTAGACTCACACATACAAACCTATCGCCAATCATCTTCACAATGCACAATGAAAAGAAAGAAAAACAGTATCCGAGACAACAATATTGACTTCCAGGCTATTTCATGCATGTCATATTTAATAATGCATGAACAGTAATTAATCAAACCATTGCAACATGTATTATTCATTATATAGATTATATTTTATGCAGTGTGAATATCTATGTGAAGAATGGATAGGGGAAAATTGTCCTGAATGCATACAGAAGAGGGAAGGAAACTGACTGTTTGCTAAGACTAAAGGAGATCAATTTCACGGACTTGTGGCTTGATGAAATTTGCCCAGGCAAAATTGAAATTAATAGATTAAAATTTATCCATATCAGCCCCCCACCAGCAATAACAAAATTTATTATTCATTATTAAATATATATCATTATTAATAAATATTCAAATAATATTATTTGAGTTGTGAGTTGTGAGTTGTGAAATATTGTGAGTTGTGAACTGCGCCTAACAGGCTGCGTTACAATTTGCTCTCAGATATAGGGAGGTAGAGAGAGAGAGAGAGAGTGAGCGAGACAGGGAGAGAGAAAGAAGCAGTGTAGTGTGTTGAGCGCTTCGCAGGCGCTCCATTCTGCTCTGTGGTTGACATGTTGCTTCTGTAAAGCGCATAGAGCGTTTTAAATGGATATGCGCTATATAAATGCCATCCATTATTATTATTATTATTATTGTTTACTCTGAAAAAGTTTTCCTACTTAGCCAAATCCAATGGTTTTGGGGGGAGGGGATGGTGAGTCGGGTGGGATGGAGGGGACCGGGAGGTGGGTAGGGTGGGGGTAGATAGCTTTACCTATTTTAGCACGGTGAGATTATATTATTACTATAACCAAGAAAGTCACTAGAAATTAATCAAACTGGTCCCTGACACCGAACAGGATTTGTACTCCGGCCCTCTTGTAGCCAGGTTAAGCGCGCTAGCCACAGGCCAATTATGATGACCAGTTCTCAGTTTGCTTCTTCTTATACATTTATTTACAGAGAGAGAGAACAGAGAGGGCGAGGAGGGAGGCATAAATTAGGACAGAGAGAGAGAGAGAGAGAGAGAGAGGGTGAGAGAGAGGAAGAGAGAAGAGAGGGTGAGAGAGACAGAGAGAGAGGGTGGGTCGGGGGATGGGAAGGTCAAAGAGAAGCAGTGTGAGAGAGAGAGAGAGAGAGAGAGAGAAAGAGAGAGAGAGAGAGAGAGAGGGGGAGGGGGAGAGAAAAAGAGAGAGAGAGAGAGAGAGAGATAAAGTGATCAAGCCATTGTGATGAGCAGCTCTCAGTTTGCTTCTTCCTGGTGATGATGTCATAAGAGTTTCCAGTCCAGCTGCTTTAGTGATTGGGAAGGTATAAAACGTAGTAATTAAGCGGCCATATTTTCGTCCATATCTCAGGATAAGGACCTTAACGTGGTGCTAAAACAATAACAAACCATGATGATGGTTATAATAATTATAGCAGAGATGCTGTTTATGATCTGCTACATCACTGTGCTGGCGAATTCCCCCAACAATGACACTGTTTGACAGCATTATACATAGTATAGTCGCTGTTTGCAAAGGGGCTAGTCATTAACTACGTATCTCCTAAAGGGGCAAAGGGGGCTGCCCCCCTGCGTATGAAAAACGTACTTGCTATTCTGGGGAGAGTGCGTAGCGTACTCATTTCAAATGTGACAACGAATTAAAAAGTTTTGTTTTATTCAAATTCTTTTTCCTTCAAGTTGGGTTGTGGGACTATGTAAAAATCGTACTTCTAATGAAACAGTTAATGTTCTGTGCGAAATGTCACTTAAACATTACAATACCAAGTCTTACTCTGGATTTTCACTATTCTGATGGTGATGGCAGTTCGCTCATACAGAGGGTATAAGGGTAGGGGGTGGGTAGCTAGGTTTTCAGGTCAAGGCTGTGAAACGAAAAGCGTACACAGCGGAGTGGGCGGTCAAAAATCTGCAAACTCGAGTTAACCCTCTAGTGCTCAGACATAAAGTTCCTGGTCCCCCCCCCCCCCCCCCCGCCAAATTGAAAACTACAAAATGTAAATAAAATGAACGAAAAGGAGAAAGTAAGAAAGAAGGAAAGACTATTTTTGTCATCAGGTGAAATAATTCATGGAGAGATTAGATATATTGTCCAAAATGTAAAATATTGGGCATCGGGGGAGGTATTCCAAATATGGTATCCCGGGCATCAAAGGGTTAACATACTTTATGGCTGTCCCCCAAAGTGTATGATTGTCTAATGTAAAATATAAAAATATATCTATATGTATTCATTAATCTCTGAGGACATGTCAGACATGGGCCGTGTCCCCAGATGTTACAGTTTCACCCAATCCACTACGATACCAGCACTCAGGATAATGGAAGGCTGCGCCGTTACCCCCTGGCTCGTATGTGTCGACAACTATGACGTCTCATGTCAAGTCTTACGCGGTGTCACCCACAATTTTACATGACCAAGCAATTTTACCCCGCTTCTCTTAAACATGAATCTGTTCATTGTTTTGTCTAGCCAAGAATATCATAAACTTGTAATTACACTTTAACATTGTTTGCTGGTGGCAAAATGAATCCTAACAATAAAACAAACTTAGTTTTGGTGTGTGAAAATGGAAATTTGTTTTTAGATTTTCATAATGCCTTTGGAAGGTTTGGAAAGATGGAATGTTCTGGAATATAAAAGAAAATATGTGCTGATGTGTGAGATCTTGGAGGTCCAACAGTCTTAACCTAAGACCATCGAGAAACAAAGATCCCTCCCCCCCCCCTCCGTGTGTCATCACTGCTCTATGATAATGGCATAATGTTAGGATTCTGTCAAAAACGCTTGTTCACTGCATTCCTGAGCAATGAGGGCTATCAGATAATGTAGAAAAAGGAATGCGCCAATGGGAAAATGTAATAATCCAATAGAATCATAATGACTGAAGTCACCAAATGACAGGGAATGAAACAGTCTTTACTTAATATCTCGGAAGTGTCAAAAATGACTTATGCCATTAGGGTACGACGTGTTCTTGCTGGTGTCTTCTACGTGAGTCTATAAGTTAATGAGTGCGTGTGGCTCGTCTTATTCGTCGAAAGATTCAATTTTTGAGTAATCTCTCAAACCTTTTCCTTGCATCTTTATTAATTTCAGTTGAATCTTTTCCATCGGCATTCACCTTTCACCTTTCACCTAGGCATTGTCCATCCACTGCAGGATGTAGCCCTCCGACAATGACTTCCATTCCTTTCTGTCTGATGTCTTCCTCATCCATGTTGTTCCCCCTATCTTTTTAATGTCATCCTGCCATCTTCTTCCTGGTCGTCCTCGTGTTCTTTTTCCTGTCCGTGGTTACTATTTAGTGCAGCGTTTTGTCCATCTATTGTCATTCATCCTTCCCACATGCCCGGAACAATTCCACTTCTGTTGTAGCATGAATTTTACTATGTCCCTTAGCTTTGTTTGTTTGCGTATTTTGGCGTGGGGAATTCTATCTTGTAGTCTAATGTTATGAAGATGGGGTCATTAGACTACATTAGACTCCATCGTCATACCGTGCGCTAATAGTTCACTGAGCCAAGTCCCTATTGGGTCTGTTTGGTTTCAGTGCGACGGGTGTCGCTTTCGGCCATCTGACACAAAACAGTTTTCGAGGCCCCTGAACTTGTGAGACATGACAGGTTTCAGTCTCTCCAGTTTGCGAGGTTCTGTTCAAGTTCATAGTCCACAGCTCACTCTATAACCGACACCAAACAAACTTGGTTCAGTGTGCCATCAGCCTAACACTGACATTCGGACATACTCTTCATGGCAAACTAATCTAAAGGAAAACCACAGATTCTTATTAAGATGGACATGGATATTAACGATGTCTGAAACAAAACATCTTAACTGAACAGAGTCAATAGGTCTTAAAATGCTTTGCTTTCTTCTGCATTCCAAAAATACACCAACAAAACTGTCTGTTGCTAATTTTTTAGCGCTATCTGCTATTTCCACGTCATAAGGTGAGTAGCATGATATTGTTCTTATGATTCTTCTTTACAAAAGAGCTGCAAAACGGGTAAGGAAGAGACACTGTAATAATATAATATGAGTGAGAGAAAGAGAGAGAGAGAGAGACAGACAGACAGACAGACAGACGGACAGACAGATGGGGATGTGAGGGGGCCGTCATACTTTCCCTGAGAAGGTTGCCTAACTTCTTGTAAGTGCTTTTTTTTTTTTAAAGCTAATCTATATCCCCCCCCCCCCCCACCCCCCTCCCCCACACCCACCACCAACCCCCCAAATAACCTCGTCGTCTTCCCACTTCTCAGCATTTCTCAATTACCCAAATCAGAACACCAAACGCAAATAATCATTTCAAATCTACCATCATGTTTATTCCGTCCCTATGACTGCAGGTCTTACAATGCACATCACTTCGCCATATATCATTCATACTGCACATTCAGTCTTTTCTTCAAGGGCGTACGAACTTTTCCCTCTTTTCGTTTTTGCTCTTTGTTTTGGACTTTCGTCGGCATTTTAATTATGTTTCGCTTATTGTTCATTAAACCCGTGAACTTTCCGCTGCCATCTCGTGGCAGGAATGTGTTGTCTTGTCGGTGTCAATTGATGTGCATGCAGATAATGATGATGAACATAACTACTATTGTCGTTTCGTTTCTAATGCGATTATCAAAACAACATACACGTAATTTCTAGCGTTGTGTGATTCATTTGTGCCTTCCTTCGGTTCATTTTCCCTGCATTTTCTCCCGTTCTCATCAACCAGCCCTTCATTCTTACCTCCCCCTGCCGTAAGATCTCGTTTGCTGGTCCATGCATTGCTCGCCGAAGTCACAGAGTGCGGGGAGGTAACTCAGGCCGAAACCTGCCAGAATTGGTGCCTACCCCTGGCTCCAGTCGTCGTCTGCTCCCTGCCAATTTTATGACGCTTTTTCCCACCGAGTACACACCAACCCTGCTCATGTCATTTCGCGCCAACGAGAACTCATAATTGGCTAATTTATACTTTCTAGTCCAGGGGAAGCTATATTTCTTACCCATAACCAGGCAAGTTGCTTCCCCTTGGTCCCCAGGCTCTGGAAATCTACGCCCCAGACACTTTTCGCTCTTTACTTTTATAATGAATTCTTTTGAGTTTCAGACGAGGACGCGACCGAGAGCGCCAACAACAATTGGCTGACGTGACCCAGGAATTCAGAAAGAACCGCGGATTGTGGCTGGAAGTGTCACAAACAATTTGCCGGTAGGTGGAAGATGAGAGGTGCACGGAGCTCCAGGATAAACGGGCCTGACACCAATACTCGCCAGCAATGCTCGGCCACAGCGGTTAGTTGGAAGCATACTTTATCAAGAACTAAGTCGTTGGAACTCTTTCGCAAAGGGCCGAATTCAATGGTTCTTTTCAACACTTGATGGGTCATTCAAAACTATAATTCATGTCCGTTCAACCGACTTCACATGAGTAAATGCAAATTACCAGAAAATAATTCTTTTTTTTTTTTTTTTGAGACACAGTTTAATAATAATAATTAAATATGCGTTCTGGATTTCCCCGAAATCAGAATAATTTCACGTAAGAAATCAACTCAGCCTTGGATCACCATCGATAACTACAGTTGGCATAATTCTGAAATTTTATATTTTGGTGAAATTAAATAATGGTAGTTTGCGTGAATGCTGTGGCTCTTGTACCGCCGTGGCCCAGAGATTAGAGTGTTTAAGGCAATTGCAAGTTGACTAAGTTCGTACTCTTCTCGAAGATGAGTCCAGTTTTTCTGTTAGTATTTTTTAAAGTACTCAAAGGTCAACGGAGTAGCGGAGACCTAAGCTTCATATCTGAGAATATAATGTAATGGTGACGTAAAATCCCATCAAGATCAAGTACAATCCTACAGTAACATGAGTTTAATTCTGTCTGAGAGCCTGCAAAGAAGGAAAAGTGCTTGGCTCAGACCTCTCTTCACGGCGGACGTTTGCCTCTGGCATCAA
Organism: Onchidella celtica; assembly: GCA_963931925.1. NCBI lineage: Eukaryota > Metazoa > Mollusca > Gastropoda > Systellommatophora > Onchidiidae > Onchidella > Onchidella celtica. The sequence continues at coordinate 41,524,630 of OZ007572.1, read as the reverse complement.
CGCCTCTTTCTTCTTGCTTTTCCTCTGGCCATTTCTTGTCCTAGTCTTCCTCCTTGAACCTTCAACATGCCTGTTAGTGTAGCCCTGAAAAGGTCTGTTTCAGCCTGACGCCAAATGGATGGTAAGTTCAGCGGCAAAGACAGAGTTTTAAAAAGGGTTTAAAAATATAATACATATATATATTACACAGAGGGATGTTCTGCAAGTATTGCAGAAGTCGCGGTGTCTTCTGTGAGACATAAGCATATCTATAGCAGAAAACAGATACAGCATCCACACCGGACGATTCAAGCCAACGCCGCAAAGTTACAATTTTCTTAACCCTCTAGAGTCCAAGGTGCCATAAACGGCCATTTTTCAGGCACAGAAATGTGACTTTTTAACAAAGGGACCTTGTAGAGCCACAAACCTATGTCACTGTGAATTTTCTACGAACAGTATATGAATTTGAAGAATCGACACGACGTTGCAGCTGCAGTTAAAATCCATTTCATACTAATTACAAAATGTATTACCTATCTGCGCCCGGGAACTGGAGGGTTAATATATTGTGTCCTTGAAGAGGCTTGTCATGCAAATACTGCAAAAGCTTAAGATTAATATTAGAACTGAAGTTGTTGTTTTTTTCTCAGTGGCCAGGATTTGTTTGTGGCTTTCAAGTTTTAAAAGAATTATTTTCATTTAGGCTTAAATTTAAAGTAAGGCCAAAATAATTATTTAAAAAATGCAATTTGCAAAATCCTACAGTAGCAACATATAGCAAGAAAAATTCACTATAAATTCTAACAAAAAATAAATGCCAAAAGAAAATTAAAGACGCCACAAGCTAGTAGAATTAAGAAATTTCCTTCCCATTTGACTCACGAAATGGAGAGAAAGTTCGTTTATTATCAAATTTGGTGGTGGAAACTGAAGTTATATAACCCGAACCACCTGGTCCAAGTAGTTTTTTAAAAATGTTTTTATAACTCAAGTAATTTAAAATGGTTTTAAACATGACGACGTGTAAATCTGAGAAAAGTAATCTTGTTTATTTAGTTAAATATTATGCTTATTACAAAATGTGATTACTTTCATGTGAAGGTTTGCAAATTAGTCATTCCCTCCTGGCCCCAAAGTTAAAAGCGTGTTAAATTGTTGAAACGCAACTAATGCACAGTCTTCAAATTAGCATGAAGTACGATTTTTTTTTTTCAAAAGAAAACTAGATTGAAGAGCTTAAACATAGACGTCTTGGCAGAGTTGTTGTTACTTGTACATACGTACCCCAAACGTTTTGAGCTAGGGTAAACGTACCTACCACTAATCCCGTTCTTATCCTCAAACCTGAATCTTATCGAATCCTCAACCCTGCCCCTACTCTTTCAACCGAAACAAAAAATAAAAAACAGGAGGAAAACTAAAAGAAAATCTGAAAGAATGATTAATTAAGGCTGTTGTTAGGACTATTTCGTGGGGGTGGGGGGTGGGGGAGAGAGTTTTTTAGCTCTGGAGTCTCAAAAGGCTTTAAAATAAGTTCAAATGGCGCAAAATACTTGGTTGACGTAGGAACAACTAACAATAACCTTTGGCTAAATGCGAACTTTGCATCTTCTTCACAAGTTTTTCATTATGCGATCTGCAACACGAGGAGAGTCTCGGATTCTGCGAGATTGTCACAAGCCAGGGTGATTTTGAAAACATGGGTCATAAAATAAACATCCTTTTGAAATAGGTGAGAACGATGAATGAATTCGATGATATAATAGGAAGGAGGAACTCGTTGCACACAAAGAGGGTACAAATTAGAATTTAATAACCTTTGGTATCACTTCAGAAGGGGTGGGTTTTTGCTTGAAAGAAAGATTGTGATAAAAACATTTAGAGATAATGACGTTAAAATCTTAGTAGAGGCTGCGAATATCTAGATAATATGGTAATTTTCCGTGTTTCTCAATTGTTATAGGAGGCAAGCCACACACATAGCATAATGCTAGTATTACTCAGCGGCAGAGCTTTTTGGCTATGTAATGTTTGTGTTAGGAAGAACGGTGAGATGACATAAAGATAGAGACCGGCTTTGTGTCTCCGTTTGTGTTTTGATGCAGCCACTTCAAGCTTCTGCTAATCCTCTTTCTTTCTTATTCAAATATACAGGTTCACTTTGTGCCGTGGATACTGAATACTTTTCAAGCAAGCGCATTACTTTGTTCCGTGCAATTCTCGGTATCAATGTCATCTTTTTCAAAACCTGCTCTTTTCTTTTCTTTTGTTCGTTTCTTTTTCCCAGTCATTATTATAACTTTTTTGTTCTAAGCCTGGTCCTTGATCATCATTTGTATTTGTATATCTTTTATATCTTTAGGTTATTGTGTTGTGTATTCGTTCTCTGCCGTCGGTTCCTCTTCCTTCCTTTCTTCCATTTTGTCTTTGCTGCATTATATTCCCTTCATTCATTCTATCTCTCACATTTCTCTAAAGAAAAATAATAATAATATAGAAAAAAAAAACACTGTTTCTTGTCTTTTTCTGTATAGAATTGATTCAAAGATGCTGTCGTTATGATAAGACATCGGTAATGTAAGTGGTGGTTAAGTAGTAAACGTTTTTGTGGTGATGGTAGTGGTAGATGTTGCACTGGTAGCTATAGTTATGATGAAAGATAGTGGTAGTAATAGTGGCAATTATTTAATTTGTATGAGTTATACCTGTGGACTTGACAGGGGAAATACCAAGAAAACCACTAGCTAAGAATAGTTGTAGTGCTGGGTGTGGCTCCCAAAACAGAAATTATAGAATAACATACAGTGTCAGCACTTGTGCTATGGGGCAACATTGGGTTTGGTTTTCATTTTTTTTGTTTTTTGTTTTGTTTTTGGACAATTTTAGGTTAGGATTCGGGCTAGGACTAAGGTTAGCTAACTGGCTACAATGCCCGTTTCATTTGGGGGCTTGGTCACAGTGACCTTTTCGGAAACTGACCACAAGATAATGTCAAATATCTCATTGTGAATATTATGGTGAATGGCCCAGATAGCCTTCACCAATAAAATATTTATATGAAAGCTACATTCTACAGCCTTGTCAGTTCGCTAGCGAAGTTTCAGAATTTATGTCCCATCCACACAAAAATCTCATTGTGAGTATTTTGGTACATGGCCCATGTAGCGTGTGCCCATTATAATACACATGTATATCCAAAGGCTACACCCTAAAGCGTTGTCCGTTCACTGGCTACGTTTCATCAGTCGCATCGCACAGAACTGAAGGGTCTCATCCTCATACCAGGTTGATGGTGTACTCTGAGAGAAGCTGACCCCCTGGTTCTGACCCCAGAGTGACGCCAGGAATCGTGAGAACGTATACCATACTGGTTATTCCTTTACAAGATCGCACTTTGCAGAAGGAAGACAAACTATATGCATTATTTCTGAAATACTGACAATAAGAAAGTGTATATATTACAATGTGGGTTTGACTATTTCAATTGCCATGCCATGGTGACAATTATAAGAAGTATTATCTCAAAAGAAAGTACAAAGATTTTCAGACATACGTGACTATGAAAATGATATTACCAGGGTGAGGCTAACAATGAACTTTGTAATACTAATATTATTGCATGTATTACCATTGCTGTTTTTCTTGAAGATTTCATCTAACTGGATCATGGGGCAATGAAAACGATAGCCTCTCCCATACCTCACCCCACCCTGGTAGGTGGCATGCCACAGACAATACGGCGGGGCATCTGACTGTGAGTTCTACCCAAAGCATGCAGGATCTGTCGGCCGTGCGCGCGCACACTAGGGTGGCCCCAAATACCACAAAGATTAGACGGCAGATAGAACAATTTTGACGGAAATGAAGGAACGAATTTATTCTTTCTTTCTCCCCCTCTGCGTTCTTCCATTACAGCCGGCGAAGTTTTTTTATTACCACCCCAGCGAACCACCACCTCACCAATTCTAAAGTACATAATCGTTTTCCCAAAGAAGAAATAAAAAATAGTGTCCCGTGCCAGGTTGGCAGAACAATTCCGATTTACATGGTATTCCATTTTGTTTACGGTACCAAGGGTTTCATAAACAAGAATAAATTTTAGTGAGCCAGGAGAGAGATCTACATTGTCCTGTGAATGAACTGCAAACTGTGTTGCGAGGACGCAAGAATTTGCTCACTTTCTGCTCTTGTCCACATCATCCGCTCCGCTCCGCTATTTTGTACGGAAAATGACGTATGAAAAAGTAAAATACCCTTTGCTTCTGTTTTCTTGTCTAAAGCATCGTTCCGCTCCGCTCCTCACCGCTATAGAGACAAAGAGTGTTTCACTTTTTCATACGTCATTTTCCGTAAAAATAGCGGAGCAGAACAGATGCTGTGGACAAAGCCAGTTAGAAGGGAAAGGTCATTTTGAAATAATGGAGTGTCAACGTATTACCCGACTCTTACAGTTTCGTTCAATTCGATTTTGTTTTTTTTGACTGAGGTCGAAATAGAGGTATCACTCTTTGTCATTCTGGTTGTCACAAAGGAGTTGAAAGTCAATGATTGAAAGTTGGTAGTTGTCCTTCACTAGAAAATGCTTAATTAAAATGTCAGTGCCTTGACATGAAGTAATCACCTTACTTGTCTTGCCTTTCCCTGCTTTGTCTTGCTTTGCCTTGCATTGCCTCGCCTTGCTCTGGCTTGAACCCTTAAGCCTTCGGAGGGTCTTGAAGAGCCCAGAAGACTGAGGGGAGCGCCAGTCTTTCAGATGTTTTGTGGTCATTTTGGGAATGTTTATGTCTCTCTTGATGTCATTTCTGTCCTCTGTTGTTTGAACAGCTATAAGATTTCTCACATATGACTGTAAATTATTGTCAGTGTGTTCTTGAACACTAACCTATAATTTTTTACTTTGTCTTGAAACTGGCCATGGTATACTTTCTACAAATTGTCTTCTGATAAACCTCGTTTTTTTAATGTTTTTTTTTTTTTTTTTTAATCTGACTTGGGCTATGGTATTGTGATCTATTTCTTATTTCTAGTACACCATGACATTCCTTACAAATCTTGCTTTAGTTGTATTATGATCTAGATTGTTGTTACCTGTACGTACGTACCCCATATGTTTTGCACAAGAGGTACGAATTTTAAAGTCTTTTGTGATTCCAGAGCTAAAGAGCTCCCCCCCCCCCCCCGAAATACTCCTAACAACAACCTTAATTAATTATTCTCTTTTTCTTTTCCTCCTGTTTTTTTTTTTTCGTTGAAAGGATAGGGGGCAGGGTTAGGGATCCGATCAAAGTTAGGGTTGAGGATAAGAACGGGGTTAGGGATAGGCACGTACACGCAGGCGCCCCTAGCACAAAACGCTTGGGGTACGTACGTACAAGTAACAACAACTTATGATCTATTTCTTCTATGGCAATGAACGCCAACTATGTCATTACTGCTGGTTGGCTTGGCGTCAGTTGGTCAAGGCTTTGTTCTGACATAAATATACTGTTTATGGCTGGTGCGTACGTTCAGTGCGCATTCTTTCTGTTGGCTTATGGCGTGGGAGAAACAGCAGAGCTGCCAGGGAGAAGGAGAGAGGACGGAGGAAGAGAAGAGAGAAGAAAGCTGAGACAGAATAAACGATTGAGAAAGGGACACTTCTCTACTCCCATCCAAGAAATGTCATGGCAGTCAAAATTAAATACTTTCACGAAAGCACATTTGAAGCAATCACATACAGATGAATAATGAAAAAGAACCACAAACTGCAGAGTTTGGTAGTAGCTGACCTGACCTGACCTGAAATGAGACATCTGGGCTTTGGATTCAGAAAATGAACATACAACAATATGAATAAATAAATAAATGAATAAATTAAATAAATAAACGGATGAATGGATAAGTGAATAAACAGATCTAAAGAAAATAAATAATTTAAAAAATGAATAAATAAATAGATAAATAAATACAATCGAGCAAGGAGTAGATTATAGTGGGCCTAGATTCTATACCATTTATTATTTAGAGCTGTCGTAATTCTCCGAGTAAGACAGCAAATAGTAATGGTTGAGGGTATAATTATGAAACTCTTATCAAATATGCACAAAGACTGATAATGAATGTATGCAATTTGTTCTTGTTGTTCTGTTTGTTGATGTTTTGAAAGAGTAGGTGTCGCCGTTATGACCAGGTAGTTGGGTTTAAGTGTTGAGAGATGTCATCCTAAGTCTGTCATCAAATTTAGGGTTGCAGTTGTGAACTCCGAAGGTCCTTGGCGCCTGAAGAAAGAATAATTCCTATAGTTTACGCAAACAAATAATTTTGGTTTCTAACTTGCATTCATGTTTTTCTTAAGATTTACACACAATTTTTGTAACAAAGTGTGTATGTAACAATAAAAACGTGTATGTAAATTCTGTTTATATCTTGTGACTCTCGAACATCTGAAGTTCATCGTATGTGGCTTTTACATTATTAAGTAGGTTTCTTTTTTTTTTTTTTTTAGTTAAAATGTTGGGGAGAGATGGGTGGTGGGGGGGGGGGGTGGGGGCGAGAAAAAAAACTACATCGCAAAGTCCAATATTACAGGAAAAAAACTGCAAAGAAACGATGCAAGAACTTCCAAAGGAATGGAAGAAAAAAAAAATCTTTCGGATCATAAGTCCTTGGATAAAAAATAACGTATAGCTTCTCTTGCTTTTAGCGCAGGCCTTTGCGACGTACAATTTTTTGCCCCGCATTTTAACTTTATTCTTAGCTACCTGTGATCTCATAGATTTTCTAGGGATTTTTTGTTTTTTCTTGTTTTGGTTTAATATTTTTTCAAGGACACATTTTGCAAATTCAAATCTCCTTATAAATGTTTCGTATTTGGTACATAGATATAGTAATTAGTATCAACATGTAAATGTATTTCCAACTGCTCATTTCAACTAGATTTATTCAATTAATTTTCGATGTCAGACATTCTTGAAAATAAGATATTTAAATAACATGTTGAAGTCAGATCACATACAATTTTATATATATATGATTTTTAAAATTTATATATTATTTGCAATTATATAACAATATTTTATAATTCTGTTATAACAGAATTGAAGTTGTGGGATTAAAGCCTCCACACATTGGTAGACATGCTTCTCTGCGGTAATAAAAGCCGGGACTCGCAGATAAGTAGACGCATGTTATTTAATATTCGCTGAATATTATTCTAATCTTTTCATTGTTGGATTGTTTTATCTGTACAATTTTCCATCTTTTTCCGTTGTTTTTTCTTTTTCCTTGAAAAAGTTTTTTTTGCCGAAATAGTTGCATTTTCTGTCTTCCCCCTTTCTTTCTGTTTTATTTTTTTTTGCATTTCATTGTATCGTTTGGGTATTATTTCTTAGGGGGTGGCTTTGGTAGCCTACATTATAACTTTTTCTTTTCGCCAATTTTTAGAATAGGTATTTTTACTAACCTCATCATTCTAATGGCAATAGAGAAACGCAATTTTTTTTCTTTCGATGTGCTTGGCTGAACAGGTAAATGTGTGCGTTACATGAGTAACTTATTTCTTTTTGATATTACTATTCCAGCCTTCCCCCGATTATGTAATATTCATCATTATGTAGATCTATGCATAATTTTAAAAAAAAATATTTATTGCCGTGTTATTACTTTATAGGAGCTCGGGTGGTGTAATTAGCTTTAATAATAATTATTCTTGCAAACATTTTACACTTTAAATACTTTTCATTCAAACTATTTGTCACTCCAGTACTGATATATTCTGTCAGTGTCACCCCCACTTTTTACAACAATTTTATTGAGATAAAGTAATAGTAATAATAATAATAGTAATGAATACTTATGTAGCTCTTCATCCGGTAATACAAGCTCTAAGAGCTTATGTACAATAATAAAGTATAAATAATAAAAGTAGATGTATATAACAGTAAAGATAACATGGCATAGCTAAGTGTATTCTGTCATTGCTCTGAAGACTGTGAAAGTATCTAACCTCTAAGAGAGATTCTAAGCTGTTGAAAAACTTGACATAACACTTTGGACATTTCAACTACCAAATTTTATAAGCGATTTACTCAAAACACACAATTGTAGAGAAACAGCAAGGCACTAGCAGTACCGGGGTAACGTATCTTTTTTAGACTGTTTCAACTACAAAGGAAAGCGACTCATTTTCTTCTTAATTTTTCGTCAATTTTTAGTCGTGATAATGTCGAGGAAGGTCAGAGACCCGGAAGAAAAGAACGATGACCCCTGCAGTGTTGGTTACTTGAAAGTGAGTCCAGACATGCATTAGCCCCACGCTGACAAGTGCCCAGACAAACAGCGTTGTTCACAATGAAACATCCAGCAAGCCTTTTTACAAGGCGGTAACAGATTTCTGCGGGTCTGAAGTGTTTTGTAGCCTGTCACTGACCGATGAAATGACCATGCTTTTAGCATTGTGAGTCTTGTGTTTCTTTGGTTTATGCACGGTTTTTGCATTTTTATTGTATTTTCTGAGTTTCCCGTCTTGTTGAGAGCTTCAAATACTGGCTTGCTTTACAGCGCCCGGTACTGACTTGTTCTGTTTGTTCTTAATAATAATGATGATAATACACAGCATTTATATAGCGCTTCATCCCGTTAACAACCAGGCTCTAAGCGCTTTACAACATTTATATTATAATATCATATATATCACACACACAATACACAGGTAAACTCAGGACAAACAAAAGCTTGATGGACATTCAGAGGGCAAAATGATAACTCTTCAGCCGATGTTTAAAAGTCATAAAATTTTCAGTCTCTCTCTCAGAGACAGAGGCAGAGAATTCCAAATCCGGGGCCCTTGATAAGAAAAAGATTATTCTTCTCATTGGTAGTTCTTGCATTAAAACACACATTAACAAATGCATATTTTTTTCTGTTCCTTTATAAGAATCCTGATGACAATAACAAATATAAAACAATAATAGTAATAATTCTTATTTTTATTATTATTTAAATTATTATTATTATTGACTGACAAGACCCCCTTCAATTTAAGAGAAACATTCTGTCAATGACACGTGAGAAATGTCAGTTTATCGGTGTGTGTGGAGGGGGGGGGGGGGGAGGAAACTAAGCAAAAGTAAAAATTGTCCTTGTCTGTCAATGAAAGGGCTTGAAAAAATTTTTTTTTTAAATGCCACCTATCATCAGTGACGAGAGCTGACTATCATATCACTCAGTGACTCCTCTGAGGTTGGTGGCATATCTTGTCAATGAAACCATCATTCTAAAGGTCCCATGGACATCATGGTGTCCTCTTGTGATTGAGTTTTAAAAAGTCGAATCTGAATTATTTTCTTGTTTTTCTTCTTCCTTTTAAATTATTATTACTAGTAACTGCCCCATTCTTCGAATGGTAAAAAAAACAAAGCTCACCAATCAAGACCGAAAGGAATCAGCACAAAGACATTGATGTCGAGACACTTTGGGTCATCCACATAAAATCGGCGATTAACAGATAGATAGGATAATATTATTATTATACTGTGCGAGGTAGTGCGCACCGAGAATTTTTCAGGAAGTGATGATGTCATGGACTCATGACTGTGTTCGTAAAAAATGAAGGATCGGAGGTAGTCAGTTAGCGTCATAAAGCAAACTAAAAAAAATAATTCCACACCTTTTCAAGACTCCAAATCTAAAAGAGAACCTTTTGCGGGTCGAAGGGCAGGCACATGTAAAATTTCAAGCAAATCCGAGCTGTGTGAGCGGCAGTAGCTCTAGTTCGATCCTCGAGGCGTGAGAGGCCTAGATCTAGCCTTTCCACAAAGTTTTCTTGGCATGACTGACACTCCGAGATCTAGTCTATAATAAAAATATTTCCTTCCGAGCTTGAAGCACACTATAAATATTTCTATACAGTTTTCTTGGTATGAATGAATGGCACTCATCTCATCTGTATAACAATATACTCGGTATCAAAGTTTTCTTGGCGTGGCTGGATCGTGAACTCTAGTTTACATTTCCAGTAAGAGACGGAAATGACGAAATTGACGGAAGTACATAATCACGTCGTATTCGCAATCATGAATTGATAACTGATAATTATAACTGAATTTCTGGAAAAGGTAAAGAGTTTCGGGAAAAAATGAGCTCGACACGTACAGGCTTAATAAATTTTACATACATGTGCCAAGTTTCATTTCTCTACGTTGCGTAGTAAAAAAGCCTTTGCGGGAACAAAGTTGGGCCCAAGCTCCATTATTATATGATTTTCCTTTTAAAAAAAAGGCAAATTTGGTCCCTCTTCCGCATCTTTTGTTTTTTCATTGTTTTGCACAGTCTTCGTAAAAAAACTGGCCATCACCTGTTCCAAGATCCCCAAACTCGCTGGGTGGCTGAGAAAAAGCCAGAATTTGTTTGTATTTAGGGAGCATTTACCAAATATTCATGAGTTGTATTTGTTTCTCCTTGAATATTTCAGTGGTTTCTGGCTACGGCGTGGAGACGGCGTCCTGCTGCGTCTTCTCTTCACCAAGTTTGTCTCTTTGTACTAAGTTGATCGTTTGTCTTTTTTAAAGTTACTCGCACACCGCTGGCAATTAATTTATTACAATACGATATCCATGAATTTTTGTTTTTTCTTGTTCACGTTTCTTCAATTTTTAATTCATTCCTTGTGTTAATATGAGTGGGTTTTTGGGAACTGGAGTAGTTCGCGTTGCTCACCTTTGAAATTTAGGATTTCTCGTTTCGGGGCCATTCAAAATACTTGCGCTCGGAAAGGGGGAGCGGTAGGAAGCCTTAATTAATTATTCTTTTAGATTTTCTTTTTGTTTTCCTCCTTTTTTTTTTTTTTGGTTCAAAGGGATTCGAAATTTAAGATTGAGGATGTGGACGGGGTTAGGGATAGGTACTTATATGTACGCGCTCCTATCGCAAAACCCTTGGGCACCGTACGTACAAGTAACAACAGCCTTTTCACGGTCTAGGAGTGAAGATGGGCATACATGCAACATTCGGGCTCATTACAGAGCCAACTGGAGAACATAATTTTAATTGTGCGCCTAGCTTGCAGTATAAGAACGCTTGTCAGTTATAATAAGGAATTAAAGCGAATAAAAGTTTTGTTTTACTTTATCTTCTTTATTTTTCCCACAAAATAAGATGAAAAATATTATATAAAAATCGAATTCATGCTCCGTTTCTAATGAAACAGTCGAATTAAATACCCCCTGCAAAATGCCATTTTAAGTTTCAGAATATCAAGGCTTTATTATGGACATGCAACAATTTAATGGCCGTGTGATCGTACAAGGGGCAGGCAGGGGGGGGGGGGATGGGAGGGGCGGTGAGTGGGGGGGGGGGTGAGGTTGAAGCTAAGCGTTGTGAAACAGCGCACAAACGGGTGGAGGGGTTGGGGGGGGGGGTCAAAAATCGCTAAAATTGAGCACATACTTGGCGCCTATCCGAAGTTCAGTAAGGATTTTCTGAAGTGTCTCAAAGTGGACATTCTCCTCTGGCTTGAAAAAGTGGGGGACACGGTGGTCTAGAGGCCACAAGTTCGCCTCTCATGCCGAAGGTACCGGGTTCGTTCCCGGTCGGTGCAGGCATGTAGGAACTTTTTTTTGGGGGGGGGGGGCGGAAGGGGGTGGAAATTCCTGCCCCTGATCCCACCTAATCTTCTCGGATAAGGACGGAAAGCTCGAAGGGCCTGTGTGCACGTTAAAGATACTTTGGCAGTTAAACGTCGAGAAGAGCAGGTCGAACAAGGCTGCTGCCCGGGCAAAAATTCTTTAATAAAAAACAACAATTAAATTCCTACCACAAAAACACAGAAACCAGAACAAGAAAAGTAAAAACAAGAAAAAGTGAAGTGCCAATGCCAAAGGCAAGCGAAACCTCCTAAAATAAAGAGCTAAAGGCTGTGGTAAGATAAGTCTTTACCGCACTCTGAATGTTCTCAGAATACTGCACGGCCAGACCTAGATACAATATCAAAATGAATCTGTATGAGATCTATGTTGTCACAGTCCATAAAGATCTCAGATGTACTTTAAATGGAAAGTAATCGTTTTTTAGTCTGAGATCTGGCTTTTTGGACCTTTCGGCTCTGAGTTAAGTAACTGATGTCATAAAAGTGTCATTTCTCGCTCGGAGAGGCAAGAAGTTTTACAATATAAAGGCGGGGCAGGAGACGGATTGGAGACGCGTCTCTTCTTATACCTGATTAAATAGGAAGATCTTCGATGGCCCGATAAAACGAACACATTTAATATATTGACAATAATTACAATTTTGACACTTTCAATCCCAACTTGCACTCATTATATATATATATGAACTTATTTCAGCCTCGGTAATGTTATCATGGGGCTAATGTGTTATATAGGAATGGCTTTGCTGTCTTGAGCAAATTAATATCCTGGTAAATCTCGTGTCAAAAATACATTGAAAAGAGAAAGTTATTTCTATTTGCCTGATTTACTTTGAGGTTGGGCATGGCCGGCTATGATGAAACTGAGGTGGGCTGGCTGAATATACAGGAATGTGGATGTGATCAGCTGAAGCCTTGACTTAAATCCTACTTAACCACAAACTTTTCGTTATCCTATCGCTCAGGTATTCACCAAGTTGATAATTAAGATTCTTCTTTAACAGGCCGGCAAGGTGTTAAACTAGTGCAATTGAAAAAGGACATTATACATTAATAATAACTCTGAAATGGCGAACAAGTCGGAAATGTGAATAGTTAAGACAATCACAATTTCACACCCACAAGGACGTATGAAAAGAGCCCGACCTGAGAAGTAGAATTAGAGCAATAAACCTGACATCAGGGCAGGAAATATCTTTATAAGGGACACGGTGGTCTAGAGGCAAGGTGCTAGCCTCTCATGCCGAAAGTGCCGGGTTCGATCCCCGTTCTGAAACCCTTTTAAGTTTAGTCAGTCTGTTGGTTTGGTTTTATCATTTAAAAAAAAAAACAATAACAAATGGTTAATTCAAGATACATTAACAAATTTGAGATACTTTGAGCTGAAAACGAATGGAAATTCAAGAGATACATTTTCTTATATTATCACTATAAGAGATTTCGGGATCCCTAAAAACCCTTTGGCTGGCAATTTTAAATAATAGAAATCCCCCAAAAATTGTCCATGGTAAATAGACATAAAACTATTATCCTTGGCAAACAGAAATATGTATTTTCAAATTGACCTCGTCTTTAACCATGAAATAATAATAATAATAATAATAATAATGTATAGCATTTATATAGCGCATATCCATTTAAAATGCTCTATGCGCTTTACAGAAACAACATGTCAACCACAGAGCAGAATGGAGCTGCCTGCGAAGCGCTCAACTCACTGCACTGCTTCTTTCTCTCTCCCTGTCTCGTTCACTCTCTCTCTCTATCTCAGAGCAAATTGTAACGCAGCCTGTTAGGCGCAGTTCACAACTCACAACAGTTCACAACTCACAGCAGTTCACAACTCACATCAGTTCACACAACACACAACTCAAATAATATTTGAATATTTATTAATAAGAATATATATATGATTTTGTTGTTGCTGGTTGGGGAGGGGGGGGGGGGGGAGGGGAGGTGATATGGATAAATTTTAATCTATTAATTTCAATTGTCAATTTTGCCCGGGCAGCGGCCTTTCGGCCTGCTCTTTACGATTTCCAACTGCCAAGGTGTCTTTAACGTGCGCAACGTGCACATGGGCCCTCCGAATTTTTTCGTCCTTATCCGAGAAGACTAGGTACTCGATCCTACCCCCCAATAGGACCAGGGACTTGAAAATATGAGAAAAATCCAATTTCCAACATGCCTGCACTGCCCGGGTTTAGAACCCGTTACCCTTGGCATGAGAGGCGAGCACCTTGCCTCTAGTGTGATATTCAAGTTTTGGGGGTTTCAAAAACCTAGTTTTAATGGCATTAGCACTTAATTTATCATTATTATTATTTCTATTATTATTATCATTATTATTGTTATTATTTAGCCATCGACCATTCTGCAGATCTTTGCCTCTTAAATATTATGACCTCTCTCCTACTTCGTTTAGATAATTATACAGTTTGACGCCGGCGGTGAAGGAAAAAAAAACCTGTCAAATAAGAATCTGCTCAGACCAGTGATGTTTACAAACAAAACTGTAGAGCATTTCCTCATTGTAAACAATACAACAAAAGCAAACAAAGACGACAGGAAGGAACGGATCATTCACTGGGCCAACTCGATAGACCTAATAAGGAATTCTTCTATTTTATTTCATTGTATTTCTTAAATATTTTTATATGTTTTTGTTTGTTTGTTTTGTTTGTTGTTTTTAAATCAGTCAGTCTATTTTCAACTTGATAAACGAATCATTAATTTGGATACGATTTCTGAACAAATATGTGACGTTAATAAAATAAAAGATAAATTAACAAAAGACAAAATAGAAACAAACATTATTATTATTAGAATAAAAATTATATACATAAATATATAAATAAATAAATAAATAAATAAATAAATAAAACAAGTAAGTAAATAAATACATACATAAATAAATAAACAAATAATTAAAAAATAAGTAAATAAAATGATTAACTCAATCAGTAGATCATGACCATTAAAAATTGAAGAGTGTCCAAAAAAACAAAAACAAAAAAAAACAACAAAGATTTTTGACAAAAACCAAAAAAAAAAAAAGCTGTCTTTCACTAACATGCCATTAATGTGAGCATAGCGTTTCTCAGCCCGTAAAGACGTGACCGAGATGTTCAGTGGAACTGCCCAGAAATGCACGTGCCTAATCCACGTTCATTATTGTGTCATTGCGCAGAAGAACTGCATGAATATGGATGGCGCAAATGCAGCGGAAACCCCCTGCAGTTCTTAGGTAATGATGGCAAGTTCTGCCAAACCCCTAAAATGTCTCCTAGGAGAATCTGAATGGAAGTTAAAGTCACTAATGGAGAATAGCAAGGTTAGAGAGAAGAAGAAAAAATTACAAATTCACAAGCCATAAGATAGGAAAAGAAGGAGGGAACTTATTTTTTTTTTTTTGGTTAAACTTAAAGTACAAAGTTTGAAGTAAAACATTGGTGGTTGTTATAAGTACTGCGTTTTGCACTAGGGGCGAGTACTTTTACGAACCTATTCATAACCCTGTCCTTATCCTCAACCATAAATCTTATAGAATCCATAATCCTGCCCCTTACCCTTTCAAATCCCCCCCCCCCCCAAAAAAAAAAAGAGAAAAAAAAACACCGGAAGAAAAGAAAAAGAACATCTGAAAGAATAATGAAATATCGCTGTTTTTAGGAGCATTTCGGGAGGAACTCTCTGATCTAGCTCTGGAGTCACATAAGGCTCTAAAATACAAATGCGCAAAAAAAAAAAAAAAAAAAACTTGGAGGACGCACGTACTTGTAACAACATTCTGGAACATTACATTTTCGTTCGACTCATGGGGGGTGTTGGGGGGGGGGGGGTGAATTATGCAATTGTATTGATTTATTACTATGTTTTCCCTGTCAAAATGCGTCTTAACTGAATAAAAAATTATACATGTATTTTTAATGTTTTTTTTTTTTTTTTTGGTTGGCAATTAAGGAATTTTTATTATAACTCTGTTTTCTGTTGTTGTTGTCTTTTCTGTCTTTCAAAAAGTGCTTCCATTCAATTTAACAGTGATTCACGTTGGTTTTAAAGTGTGCATTTTGGTCGAATTAAAGAATTACATTTCTGACTGCGACAAACTAACAAGAAACGGGAATGAACCATAATCTGTGCAGCATAAGGTGCACATTCCACGAACAAGCCGAAAAATACGTTGGGCCCCACAATGTGAAAAGGCGCATTGTTTGAATTAATGAATTGCTCGTTTGAAAAAATTATTTCAGATCGAATGGTAACAAACTGCGGCATTATTCTATCATTCAAATGGGTGCTGGCATCAGTAGATATCTGTGTTCTTATCACAGTGTGACACTGCATTAAATGGCATGTTATTTCTTTTCCTCTGTAAAATTTATGAAGGTCATCAATACTTAGGTTTTTTGGCTGTTTTTGGGGGCTGATAGATATATAGAGAAAAAAAATCCCTATTTTCTGAAAGTTTGATATTTGAAACCAGTAAGCCATGTTTGTTCCTTTGTTTTGCTTTGTTTTGTTGTAATTCAGAACACAAATTTCTACACTTGCACAAGGCAAGATTCACAGTGCCAATAAAGCCTGTTCACGAAGCACCGGAATACATTTAGCTGAATACACAATAAAGAAGTGGGCGGGAAAACAATTACATTGTGAAGAGAGCTTAAGAAACTTTTTCAATGAATGTAAGACCTTCAATACTGAATAATGTACCGGTATTCTTGTACTTCACATTCTTACATAAGATTCATTGCAATATTGTTGAGTGAAAATGGCCTGTCGATTAATAATTGATGATAGCTGGAAAAGTTTCATTGTAAATCGAAGTTCTTGAAAAGAATAACAAAGGCAATTTTTTTGCTGATTATGAAAGAAAGTGATTTTTGCATTTGACAATGAATGATTTGTAATCTCATATCTCAGATTTGCATCAAATTTTTAATGTCCTTCGCCTTGAATTATTTGGCAAGCGTTAAATATTTGAAAAGAAAATGTGAAAACGTGCAATTTGACTTACCGGCCTTGTTGTCAAGGAATACAACAATCTATCATGCTCTCGTTACAACATCAACCGTATTTAGTTACATTTGGTGCTTGAACACAGTGGATTGAATATCGGCTACCCATTTTCTTGTTCTTTCAGCTCTCTCTCATCGCGTATTTCATATTTCTTATGCTGCTTGCAATTTCTGTCTTTGCATGGAAGGAAAAGGCGTCGGTTCAAAGCCTCTGGTGATGGCGAGAACAGATAGAGTTCGTGGGTACTCGTAAACACGGATCAGCGGTGGTTCTCAGCGGCCCGTGACAGTTGGCCCTATATTAAAGGCAAGGGGGAAAAAACAAGACTTCGATAAGATCACCGTCCACACCGAGCGTAGGACGAGGGCTGAGGGACCTTATGGGACACCAAACCCGGACTGGATCAAATTTCCACGCCAGCTTTTTCATTGCCTTAATAATAACAGGGCCCGCGCTTTACCATAACTCTAGAAATGGCTTACGGTCAAGACAATAATTGTGCGGGCCGGTGTTAATACTGCGTGTATCATCTGCATAAGCTTGCACCTCTCGCCCAATGCCATGGTGTCCACAGAGCGGCAGCCATGTTCATGAAGATGCTAAAGGATTTCTTCCCCTATTTTACAGAACTCCCGAGTCGTGAAAAGGCAATGTTAAACCGTCAAATACACGTTACTTACAACGTTTCCCGTGCCAATTAAAAGGCCGCTTAACGCCCAACTCGCTGGGATAGATAACATCTTTGTCATAGCCCTGTGCAGATCCAGCTCGACTAATGTTAGAAGCCTGAACGGCTGTTCGGGACGCTCCGTCGTCCAGGTTTTGCCAAGGTTTCTTTTTGATTCATACCCGAGTAAATTAACATATCTGCTCTACATCGTCCCTGTTCCTGATGAATGCGAGTTTGATTTCGTATGGAGATTTTTCTCAGGTTCAATTAAGTTCTGACTGCGGCGCACAGTCGACGGAAAGCTGGAGACAACCAAAAAAAGTTGTACATACACACCGTACGGAGCGAAGCCGCTGTAGATCTGGGTTGAAAAAGGACCAGGCAGTGTTGCTGCTGTCTTGAAAAGTTGACAGGGACAATACACTGGGAGTAATGTGATACTGTTGAAGGACTGAAGACTTGAATTTCATTTCAGGGCTTTGAACACAGCCCGGCCTGCATGTGGGCGTGGCAATTGGGGGGGTTAAATGGGCGGGGCCGACATGTTAGTTTTGACACCCGAAAGATGATGGCTTCCGTATGTCGAGAGGGGAGAACTAGGAAGGATGAGTTGTCATAAAATTTGTTGGCCCTGTAATTTAAAGACACTGTACCATACCTGGCCTTCGTCATTTCCCCAGCGCAGAAGAATATGAGCTGTGTTTTAAGACTACTTGTTACAGGTATTAGATAGAAATAAAGATCGTATCCAGAATCAGCGTTATACACCCTGCAATGCTGAGGTTTTCTTTGTTCTTCTATTTTATATTTATTTTTCCTTCCGATGACAATATCATTACAATCTCTGACAAGTTTTTTTCACCAGGAAATTAAATATTATATTTTTATATTTTCGTCTGCTGCATTTCTTTTTCTCTGTTTCTATGAGTTTTCTTTTTTCTGAAGGAAGGTGTGTTTAACACATCATCATCCTTTTGCTCTAGTTTTTTGTGAAATTAATGACCCGAAGTTGCTGTAGATTCAGCTGTTGTGGTTGCTATGGTTATTTAAATTAAATTCACATTTTTCTGCCATGCAAGCTCGTACATACAAATTTCTTTTTCTCCTTTTTTTTAATTAAACATTGGGATTTTTCTCTCTCCCCCCCCCCCCTTTTTTTTTCCAGTTGAGCAAACATTCTCTTGAAATAATTTATTAGTACTGTGAAAAGAAAATGTAGTACATGTAGTACTTACTTATTCTGCGGTACCTCAGTTTGAGCGGGTGGTTTGTGGGCACCTTTTTTTGGTAGGGTCTCCTTCTCTGTCCTGTCATTCTGCTATTTTTTATCTTTCGTCGTGCTTCCTCCTGGCACAACACAGCCACTATCGTTGTCTCCAAACCCAAACTCAAGCTCAGACCTCAAATTGAACAAAGCAGCAAAGACAAATTCACATGAACTAATGGGTCTGAACTTGAACATACCCAGGGATATTTCAGCTCTACAGGGGAAATTCGGATCTCACGAGGAAGAAAACAAATTCGGTAATTTCACATCATTTTGCTTCAGGCACGAAATCCCCAGTTCCACGTGTGGTTTGAGTATACGTAATTGTAAATGATTTGTAGCAAATTTGGAAGATCTCGCCAGACTACAGATATCTGGTCAATGCTTCAGCACAGATCTCTGAGTGAAGACATGGTGAGGGAAGCCTGAAAAAAACACTGGAACTTGTCGTAAAATTTCAAATTTAAAAATACAAATAACAAACAGGTTACCTTGTGAAACTTTATGCCTAACTTACTCATATCTACAGCTCAAAAAACATCAGGTTCCCCATTCTCTTCTTGCTGACGAATCTGACATGTAGGACTAGTCCTTTATTTTATTTTATTTTTTATTTATTTTCCTCTTCTCCTCTTCTTTCTTCTCCGTTTTATTATTATTATTATTGATGTTGTTATTACTATCATTATTATTTTCAAATTATAACTGCAACGTTTTCTTCGACCTTCAACTTTTTTTCTTTTTTTATAATACTCAAATATTACAGCAATCTCAAATCCTCTAGAAAGAGTGTGTAACCAGATCTACTTGATTGCCAGGACAGGTCACTAGGAAATTTCAATTTGTCACCATAAAAATTAATTGCCATTTAAAACATTTATTTTACTGTATTTTTCCCACAACTACGCTATTCAGAACATTTGATTAACTGTTAATAAATTCAGAAAAATCAGGATTCACACTCAACGATGTTTTCAGAGAAGTTGAACTACACTCAAGTACTAGATCTAGTTTTTATGGTCACTTATTTTACCTTTGAAGGTGGTTGAAAAAATGGTGTTTTAAAAAACATGACAAATGTCCCGTTATTGTTATTCCATCCACTGCAGTTTCCCATAAGTTACAATAAATCAACAAGTGCATTCCGGATAAGACTTCTCTATTTCATTGTCATCATCATGAATAAGATCAGAGGACTCCCACAGTCAGAAATTGGCGCTTGGTGAAAAGGCTCTTTCTATTGCTGGGCCTAAATTATTGTGGAACATCATCAGCGTTGACATCAGGAAATGTGAAAATATCGTCACATTTAAAAACAGGCTCAATTTTTTTTAGGACTGTTTTCATTGAAACTAAAGGATGTCCCTTTTTTGGTCTCAGAGGTTTGAGATTGAGAGTACATCAAGTGTTTGTCAATATATTGTGTGAGTGGGAGCATGATGAGTTGATCTTATGTTAATCTTGTTTTTAATTTTAGTGTAGCCCTTAGAGCGCATCAATTTTTATGTGGATTTGAGTGTTATACAAGTTGATTATTACATTACATTACATTACCTTATGGACATTAGGTAGACATTTGTGTATAAACAGTCTACAGCATACACATTCGTAAACATAACATCATCTTTCAGTATGACAGGCCAGAAACTATTGGA
Source organism: Onchidella celtica (assembly GCA_963931925.1). Classification (NCBI taxonomy): domain Eukaryota; kingdom Metazoa; phylum Mollusca; class Gastropoda; order Systellommatophora; family Onchidiidae; genus Onchidella; species Onchidella celtica. The sequence continues at coordinate 41,504,411 of OZ007572.1, read as the reverse complement.
AATATGTTATTTTTCGAATGCTTCTAACCGAGGGGTGAGGCCCCTGGAAACATAGTCTTAAATCAACCGAGTCGTGAACGAGAGATTAGGGAAATACCTGTTATTGAGATGTGTCCAGATTTAGAAATCTGTTTTGCTTTTTGGCTGAGCGAAATCTAGTTTGTTATGAATATTCCCTGTGGTCTGGGTGTTAGTTTAATATTTTTGACTCTGTTGTTGTTGTTCTTATCATCATAGTAGCAGCGTTGATTAAAGAGCAATTACAAAGATGTCAGTATTTATTTGTAAATTTATGAAATGAATTTACTTTCTTTCATCTTATTCCTATTTAAGACAAATAACATTAGTACACAGACAGAATGTGTCCAGAATTCACGTGTAATTCTGTCGATTTCCACCTTATTTGTGAATTATTCGTATTGTCATGTTTTAACAAATACATTAATTAGAGCTAAATGAGGTGAAAACGATATTTATTTTTTTGTTTAAACATTTTTTATAGCATAAAACCATTTTAACATTTATCATAATATTAAACTTAAACTTAAACTCGAAATCAAATATCCACTGCCAGTATTACCGATTATTTCTATTTCATAATTTATTTATTTTTATTTATTTTATTTATCTATTTCTTTACATATTTATTTATTTATTTCCTTTTAATCATGTACATAATTATCTTCAGAATCAATATTTTCACAATGGCTGAGAACAAAATAGTGATACTGTTTCATGAGTTAACAAACTCACATTAAAGTCACATCTGTGTCACGTTTTTTGAGAAGGCTTTAACTCATGAGCTCACCATGGAGTCACTCATTTCTTCGGGAAGAAAAAAAATCCATAATTCTTCACCCGGGACGGGTGGCTTGAACATCGGAGTACAAAAAGGTCTAGCTCGGCTGGTGAATTTTGGCTGTATTTTTTTAATAAGCGTCAAACCCACGACCATCTTGAAAGGGCCTGTGTTTAAATGTTATCTCCCATGCAAAAGGCCACGAGATTGCCATTGTTTGTTTGTTGACGGCGAAGTTCGAGTCGGACAATGCCGCGTTTAATGAACCTTACGGACATCTCACGCGAAAGGTAAATTATTTATCCCCACGCATAAACGGCCTGGAGAATAATTTACGCTCGGAATAAAGATGGTATCAAACACAAGAACCGCAACCCTTGTCGAACTTTTGAACTGATTGTCTTTTCTTGGCCCCCCTATCAAGTGACGTAGCAGGTTAAAAATTACTGTAATGCTACAAATCTTTAGACCAACGTAAACATCGCGCGTCAAATCTTCCAAGCTTTATTACTTATTTATCTTTAGATTGCAAGCCCTGATGATAAAAACAGACACATACTGCGAGTGTCGTCGGGCGAAGCGCCTATTTGTTCCATGTCCGATGTATCAGTGACTGGCACTGGATCAGAGATATCTAGATCTAGCCAGGATACGACAGTGCAGGACGTTGAGTCGCCTTGCATATAGATCTGTGCTTGATGGATCAGTTGTGCTTTTGTTCAGACTGCCTGGAATCTCTAATTTTCACCCACAATCAGATCCAAATTTAGTAAAATTGTATACAAACACTGAGAGCTCCAGCAGTTTCCCTGTGGACAAAAGGGCTGCACTGAGTCTACCCGCTGGCTCTATGATGAAACCGCGCAAATGCTCCGGCCCTTATTTGGAAAGAAAGTACGAAAATGTTTTATTTCAAATATGTATTCTTTATTTTCAGTAAATGTCAGTTCTAAACATTCATAATGTTGAATTCCTCCACGAATCAGTGTCTACAATTCCAACGCCTCCTCTTCTGCCCCTCCCCTCCCCCTCTCCTCAGGACCCCACCTCGCCACCCCTGCAAATATTATTGGTTCTGCCCACGTGCGATGAAGCTTTCTCACCGAGCTACTGTGTGAAATCTTGAGGGATGTTGAATGCAAATAGTTTTAGATAGACTTATCACAATATCCCATGTGGAGCCCCCCGATATCCCTTATCTATCACAGATGCTCTTCCGAAGGGAGGGAATTATTCGGCTTATCAGTCCAGGGGGGCGCAACTGCTGTTTATACTTAGTGCGCCCTATTTTATACTATCATTTTCAGTGTAAAACTCTTCTGAAATCGCGCTGACCTTAAGCTATTCAAAATCCATGGAGTTTAAATGGCGACATCTATGATTTATGTCTTTATACTTTCAGAACCCATTTTTTCGGTTTGAAATTTCTTTCCCGTTTTTGTATTTTACCTCTCTCCCTTTTTCCCCTCCATAAGAAGCAAAAGTTCCTCCACAGTTTACCATGTTACATTGGGAACACGGTGGTCTGGGGGCAAGGTGCTCACCTCTCATGCCGAAGGTACCGGGTTCGATCCCCGATCGGTGCAGGCAGGCTGGAATGTTTTGTTTTTTTTTTGCCTGGGTTTTTCTTGGGGGGGGGGGGATAATGCTTTATATGACATTTTTGGGGGGGTTCTTGTTGTTTTCTGCATACAAGTTTGTTTTGTAATATGTAATGTAATAATTAACTGGTATTGCGTTCAAATCCACAAAAAAAAGATGTGCTCTAAGGCGCTAACCTAAAATTAAAAACAGAATTAACATATTAAGATCAATTCATCAAACTCCCACTCACACATAGTAATAAACACTTGATCTACTCTCATCCTCAAACTTCTGAGAGCAAAACGAGATATGGTTCAATTTCAACGAAAACTGTCCTAAACAATTCCGTTTTGAGCCTATTTTTAAATGTGACGATGTTTTATTAAAATATACATAATAATCACCCCAATTCCAGAAACAAATGCATGGGGTTGTATTGTATCAAATTTATTTCTCTACTGAACTAGCCAGAAGACACAATATTTTCACCAATATTAGAGTCCACTAGTTACGATTTTATGTCAGTACGCTAGTACTATTAGCCTTCTGGTAAAAATTCACAAGATTCCACTGTGTTTAATTTGTGATTAAGTATGTAAAAAAAAAAAGCTTCTAACTCATTTCCTGACACCTGTAAAATTGTGAGCGATTGGATGATCAATTAAAACCAAGGTCAGAACCAACAAAACAAATACTCAGACCATTATTAAGCAAAGGACTGTAGGAAGCCCTAGTTACAGCATGAATTCACCCAAATACCCTCTCAAAAGCGGAAGGCCCTCTCAAGGGCAACTAGGTTTGTTCATGCTATTTGAAGTTCTGAACTTCCTGTACAGTTTCGCATGATGGGTAAGTACTCGAAATCTAATAAAAAATGCTCTTTTGCATGGGCTTCATGATTCTCTCGTGAATATTTTGAAATGTTCACAAAAGGATTTATAAAAGAAAGGTCGTTCTCACGACGATCCACACTGCATTGTTTTTTAACCAGAAAGGAAGTACTGGTATCGATTTTTAAATACGACTGTGAATCGTATTGTCAAGAGCTATTTGGCCGGGCGATTATGCATGTGATCTTTGGGCAATTATATTGTATTGCATTAACTTTCCGGGTCATAGGTTTCCATTGTAAGACTCAGAACCTTTTAAAACGGATGAAATTATTACACAATTGTGCGCCATTGAGACGAAAATTCAACCGTGTACAATTAGAATCGTGCTTATGTGAATAAAGTTAGAAGGCATGTAGGCAATGCTACCTTGAACCGTAGCTTTCAGCGAAACTACATCATCTCGTCTCCAGTTTATGGAAACCCCACGCATCGCTTATATAATATTTCAGTATTACCTTTAATTTTGAGTTTTAATTAAACGAAAGAAATGGGCTGGTTTCGTTCTTAGCAAAGCACAAAAGGCATTTCCGATTAATTAACCTGAACAATATTGAGGGGGAAGAACTCTAAATCCTTTCTTGAATACCCGGCTCGGTCTTTGTAAGAGGGACGGGGAATTAAGAGGAATGGTGCATTTATTGAGTGATTTAATTTACCTATTAAGGGAATTACAGCCCCGTGCTGGATGTCCACGCTTGAACGGCGCTGTTAAAACATCCACTTGCGAGCAACAAAACGTCTTTAGGAGTTGTATTGTGTGGGAGTGGTTAGAACAATGGGGAGGTCGTTGTAGACGTTAAATGGTTGTGGAGTTGTGGCAAAGGCAAAGCTGGATGCTCAATTTACAAGGGTTTATTTATTAAGGGCAGAGTACACTGCTGTATACGGGAAAAAAGGGCCGTAACGCTAAAACCATTTTTTTTCCCACAGGAAATGCAAAATACAATTTAAAAATTCCACATTGCGCCTGGCTTTATTCTTTGTTCAGTTCTATTTGGTATTTCCCGAAAATGAAAGCATTGGTCGTACGAAATTAATCATCCCAGCTACAGAGATGGATCACATAATTCTACAAATTGATGTTCAAACATGAGTCTGACTTTGATTGGCGTATGTAACAGAACAACAGTATCAATACGATTGTAACGCCCTTTGCCTTGGTTTCATCAATACTTCAAAAAACAAAAGTTTAAGTGATAAAAGTTTCATTCCATCGATCTGCAGAGACTGTGCCACGCTCGGGATGCTGAAAAAACAACGGCAAAAGCAACAGCAGGGACAACAACAACAACAATAACAACAACAACAACAACAACAACAACAACGTACATTAACAAACGGGAGAGTGGGGGAAAAAATCATTAAGTCAGAATTTGTTGAGATCCTGTGCTATTAACACTGCAACTACTTAAAATGCAAATTGGAACATAATATTGCTCTAACTCTTCAAAGAGAGGGCTATTTCAGTAATCACAATAATAATAGTTTTTTTTTTTTTTTTAAGCTGATAAAATCTGGGCTCTGTGTTTATTTTTGTGTTTTGTTAGATAAGAGGAGCGTATGTTGGTGACTGCCGAACATGTCCACAAATTGGTATTCCCCTGGGGCAGGTCGGCATGAAAACGAGGGGGAAAAAATAACTGGACAGGGGCAGAATTTGCTCAGGAGGGGGGGGGGGGTGAGGGATAACAGAGAACACGATTATCAATTATATTTCTGCAAAGCTTCGACGGAACGCTACGACTACATCCAATGACAAACTGGCTGTTCTCCTTGAGCTATTTCCTAAAGGCCTTGCCAACTCTCTGGATCTCTTAGGAGAACGGAATAAAACACTCAGCTTACGAGCACATTTTTATTTTTTCTTTCTTTCATTATCATCTAAAAAAAAACACCAAAAAACTACACCGCGCATGAGCATACTCGCAAATTTTATTCATGGTTAATGACGCATATTCTCTCAGCATCATATCATAACCGACGGAGGGTGAGGAAGTCAACTCTGTTTGAAGTTCTACCCTCAGAAGGGAAGTTGCACGCTAGCGGGACCTGGCCAGAATCTGATAACATTGTCTCACGGCTCGGGGTTTTAATGTGGAAAATGGAACAGAAAATGTTGGGTTTTTTTTTTTTTTTGGCAATGTATGTTTTTTCCCGTGATGAGAAAATTGGGAGGGAAAAGAATTGGAAAAGGAAAAAGAAGCTAAGGATATCTGATTGGATAATCTATGGTAAAGGTTAGTGCGGACCTGGCATAAAATGTTGGTGCGTATTCCGTGTGGATCTCGGTGGTGGGAACTGGCGGAAGTGGCTCAGGGTGAGACTGTATAAAAGGCGACAGAATGTTGAATGCGCAAGGCCGTTTTTGAATAGTTTAAGGGAAAGAACAAGGGTTTGGACTCTAGGTCTACTTACCCGGTGATTGCTGTTTCGTGTTTGGATGTCAGGTTCCAGCCTTTAGCGGGGATACCGGCATTCAAGCACCGCCATAGATGTTTCCAAACAAGCCGCTGTCGCACGTCTTATCTCTGATTGGATCGAGAGCTCACGTCCCTTGTGGACGTCTCCTCACGGCCGATTCTCGGCTCCGATTACGGGCATCAATTACTAGGGAATTAAAGTAGGTTTAATAATACCGAAGTTCCACGGCTAGCCGGCATTAGGGAGAGCTGGCCGCCATGTTGGTTGGGGGGGGGGGGGGAGCGCCATATTCAAACATAGCAAGATAAAAATCTGGATCGAGCCGAGGCGTGAAACGAACCCTCATGAAATGAGATGGTTCTGATTGGACGTTACGTGGGCACTAAGCCTTTCTAGTTTCCCAACGGGGACGCGGAGGGAAAAAAAAAAAATGCATAAAAATGTTTTGATATTTAAAAAAATCAGGATGAGGAATTTTGTGAATTAAGGACGTAGCTCAGGCCTGGGCCGTTGAATGCTTTGAGTCTAATTCCAAATCCAGCCGCTGATCTGGTGGAAAGGGTTGTCTGTTTAGGGAGTAAGACCCTCAGATTATCTGCGACGGAGATCTCGGTGATAGATAAAAAGGTCGTATCTCTAACATCATCTGACTGGGGGATATAAGAACATAGAGCGATGATCCCTTTTTTCCTCGCCGAAAGAGGCAAAAGCGTTAACTTTATCTGTAGAGTTAAGCTATCCATTCCTTCCTGGTCTTTCATTAAAAAAAAACATATATATATATAAAAATTATCTTGGTCGTCATGCATGGGGACAGTCACGATGATTCACATACAGCTATTTCAATACGAGACTGGGTGTCCTGGTCTCTTTTCAACATTTTGACGTATTTTATTCAATACACAACCGCCTCTGTCTCCGCTGAAATGTGTGTGATCTAGGCATTCCATCCAAGGAAATGTCAACAGGTCAACAATATTATAATAATATAACACAGCTTTGTGGCAGTTGTCATGTGTTATCAATGAAACCTGCCATGTCATTGTAAATGATATCAAAGGCAGAATATGTTTTTGTCGTGCAAATATGTTGCATGTACTTAAATGCGCACCGAAGGTTATGTTAAGTTTCTTCGGCTGAGCTGTGTTGAATATCTAGCTAAATTAGAATATTTCACAATTATGCGAACTGTTTCATAATATTTAAGATTTATAGATCTAATAAATGTTTCTAATTGACAAAAAGTCAAAGTGAGAGAGAAAGAGAAAGAGAAAGAGAGAGAGAGAGAGAGAGAGAGAGAGAGACAGAGAGAGAGAGAGAGAGAGAGAGAGAGAGAGAGAGAGAGAGAGAGAGAGAGAGAGAGAGAGAGAGAGAGAGAGAGAGAGAGAGCAAGAAGGAGTTCTTAATATCCATTACAAGACTGTATGTCTCCAGCCTTATCATAATGGCATAATGATAGAGCGGAACATTTTTTTGATGCATTGCTCAGCAGAGACAACAAAATGTTCATGTATTAATGTACTGCTTTGTCTGTACATTTGTATGCATTAAATACCGTCTGTCCTGATATTGATGAGGACATGATCATGAATACATGACGTGTACATCGTTTGTGATAGTGAATGGTAAAAAAGTTAATATATGTGATGGTAATAAAGAAAGATACAGAAATGTAACTTCCTGGACCAAGAAAGGAGACTCGGGGAAAGGGGGCGTGTCTTTCTGTTCATATCGTGTTGAGTTTGTTTTTCTATCTGTGTGTGTGTGTGCGTGCGCCTGTGTATGTGTGTGTGTGCTTTGATTTGTATTAACAACAACAGCAAAAATGTTGTCTTTTCTCCTCAGGCAGTGTTAGTTTAAATTAGAGTTTGGAGAAAGCACGATAACTGTAACCTTGTGCTAGGGAGAAGCAAGACGATAGACAGAATATAACAGAAAGGCGGGACAGAAGGAGACCCTGTCAGAAGCGACCACCAACCTCCTTCTTCTTTGGCAGAGGACTGTGCAGTCAAAACACTCACAATAAAAATTTTGTTGCCATCAAGCAGAGATATCTTACACTCTGCCATCTTGTGACCAAACTCAGAAAAAATGTATTATGGCCATGTCGCCAATGAGGAGACTGAAGAGACCAATTTGCTAAATCTAATCCTAACCCTAACCCTGAAACTTGCCCCAAAATTCCAAAATTCATTTTGCCAACAGTAAAAAACAAACAATCGGTGTTGTTCTATAGTTTTCTTTAAGCCTGTTACTGCCTTCACTCCTGCCACCCACCCACCCACCCCTGAAGCCTGGGTGTGACGGAAGCGGCATTCATCCTCAACCAATAAACGGCCACCGTGACCCGAAGATAAAACCTTCTGGAAGATGCCAGGAGTAGCGACAACCGGAAATAAATAATAACTGCGTTACTCGCTACCGTACGGAACGCCGAGATCCCCCGCATAAACAAACACTTGTGGTCTTCATAAACTACAAGTATGCGCCGTAAACTGCCAATTTACGTGTGGGGGACCGCTCTGTATTCTAGTGAAAACAAAAGCGGCCGCTGATCTACAGGTTTGAACTGCTTACCCGAGTTTAGTGAGTATCATAATGGCGGCATTTCCCGTCAGTCACGTGCTCCCGGCATGCACCATTGGCGGACATTTTAATTCCTCCTCTGGCGTCGTCTCCGTCATCTCCTGGCGCCCACTGATTTATCCCACTTTCTCTTACTTTCAGTCTATCCGCCGGAAGACGCAATGGCGCGTTAACGAGAGTCCTGTCACTGGGAATAGTTTCTGTCCTCTTTTGACCCTCCCCACTTCGAAACAAGAAAGCTGTTGACAAACTTGAAACCCCTTAGACTAGCATTTGTGGTATTTCAACGGCAGTCCCTGTTCTTTGAAGCTCAGAGGCGTATTCTGAGCGTAGTCATTAAAATTAAGTGGGCGCCAAAAGTTGCATACCAACATAACACTGCCATATTTCAAATCCTCCGGTTTCTGGAGGCAAAGAGAAGGATGTTTCCCTCTTTGCTGGGTGTACCAACGAACACAGTCGAAAAAGTGAGATTTCTTTTAGTTTGAGTTCTGTTTTTCTTACTTTGCATCATCTCCATAACGACTACATCGCACCCTGTACGATTTATTGATGTGAAGACTTATCGCTTAAGCACGAACTGTGCGAAATAATTTACGATAACGGGCTATCTATTAAACTAAACATTAAATTGGAAATACATCATAAAAGATAAAATAACAGATTTTTTATGCCTCAAAAGAGAAAAGTCTGAGCTGCATGTTAAAAATCAAGATTGAAATTTTGCTGTGCGTTTCAGTTTTCTTTGCAAGGAGGATTTTACTGGTTGTTAGTTTGGGATCAGCATTAATAAGCTCACTCGGGAGTGCGTAACGATGAGTCAATTGTTCAGTAATTTCTGGGTTGAGTAAAGGTTCAAAAACTTTCAGTCAAACGAATGAAAATATAGAATTCTCTGATTCAATAGTAAAGCGCCCATAATAATAATGGATGGCATTTATGTAGCGCATATCCCTTTAAAATGCTCTATGCGCTTTACAGAAGCAACATGTCAACCACAGAGCAGAATGGAGGGCCTGCGAAGCGCTCAACACACTACACTGCCTCTTTCTCTCTCCCTGTCTCGCTCACTCTTTCTCTCTCTGTACCCCTCTCTATCTCAGAGCAAATTGTAACGCAGCCTGTTAGGCGCAGTTCACAACTCACAACAGTTCACAACTCACAACTCAAATAATATTTGAATATTTATTAATAATATAAATTTAATAATGAATAATAAATTTTGTTGTTGCTGGTGGGCGGGATGATATGGATAAATGTTTAATCTATTAATTTCAATTTTGCCCGGAGTTGTGAACACTCTCAAACAAAGAAACAATTCATTGTAAATACTCTTATAATGACTCAATCATGAATGTCAAAGTTCAGAATTACAATTTTTTTGTTGTCTTCACTGGCAGAGAAATGTCTTGTTAACAGCTTGTAGAAATAAAACAATGCTTTAACATATTTAAGAAAACAGTTTGAAGCACAACTTTTTTAAAACTCAGGACTTTACGGGACCCAGTGAGAACGTTGTTTTTTGTTTTTCATAAACTTAATAACCTTAACGACACTAATTTTCATATTACAAACGTTCACAGGCCTTCACTTGGCAAAGTATATCAAGAGATTCTGGGCTTTTAAATTTTGCATGGTTCTCTTCCATTCTATTTATCTCAGCTGACCATTTTAGTGCAAGATGCATGTCCGAGATATTGAATCATAATATACCGCATGCCATAATATTATGTCTAACACCTCCGATCAAGAGTTTAAGGACACGTAATTTACGAAAAAAAAACACGTGTAAGTATTGTTTTTAAGCATTTGCTCAATGAATCTTGACAATACCAAAATGTTTGTTATGAAAACCAAAGCTTCTCAAAAGCCAAACCATCTCTGAACTTTTCTGTATTCATCAAAATTTCTCTCTCTCTACCATTTCCCACCCTTCCTTTTTTTCTTTTTTTGTTTTGTTTTCGTGAACTTTCCCACAACGGCATTCTAGCCCTGCCCAAGGTTTCCAACAAATTTTAATGCGTTCATCCTCCTTTGTCTCAAGACCTGAAGAACTGCCATTTTTACCCCCTCCCCCTCCCCCCTCCCCCTGCCCTTCCTGTCCCCGAAGCCAGGCCATTCCCAGTTATAAACACAACACCTGACATAGGAACATGCTAAAAACACGCATTAAGTTAACAAAACGAGGATAAAACAATTTGCGTAGGACCGGAAGAAAATGTGGCAATAAGAGATAAGCAATATTACACGTGTTGATAAATTTTGTTACCTGCAGAGTAAAAAAAGACACTCATTATGGGCACATTACTGGTGTAAAGCCGGGTGAATCAGAACAGGAAAAAGTGCCCAGCGGTAGGTGATAAAACTATGCATGATGAATGGGTTCTATTTTGATACGCGTGAATATATTGTGCAAATAGTTGTACATGGGAAAATACAGACAAAGTTTTGTAGCAGTTTTTCACTGACAAAAGCCCTCACGATAGAGCTTTGCCATTCTGTTTGTCTAAACCTAGGCTTGGGTTGAAACAGATTTTCCATTAGGTTGTGGCTCAACGGCGTAGCAGTTAGAGCGTTAAACCCAGGCCCGAGACGTCCCATGTTTTAAGCCACCTCATGATGGCGTCAAATGTAACTAATTTCTGGCTGTGTTTTCAAGGCATTTACTCATGTGCAGCCCAGCGAGGCCCAGGTATAGTCTCTGACATAGTTTTCTTTGTCCTGAGAAAGGACGTAAAACCTCAAACAAACAAAGAAGCAACCAAACACGCAGCTACAGCTAACTATACATTCCAGTAAATTGTTAGATCACTTATGTTCACACAAGGAAATCAAACATAAAAACGCCAACAAAAACAGGCCCATGTACTGGAACTAAACATTAATACTATGTTATTGTTTTCGACTGAAACTTGCTGTGTGGTAGATCTTAAGCGGCTGGCCCCAGACTGGTTCGTCTTCGAAACAAACATCAATGGTTTTTGTGGCCAAAATGGACTTCCGGCCAGTAACGAAAAGATTTAAAGAACCACGAAAGAGATGAAGAAGGAGTTAAATTGAATCGAAAAATATCGTGAAAGTCGTGTATAATATGACCATATCCTAAGTTCGGGCATTAGGAATTACCATGCAAAATTTGGAGTCTGTGGGTTGCGTATTAGGGGAGGGAAAAGTATTCACAATTTGGTCTCCCTCAGGCTTATATAGCTTCTTGCACGTTTGTACCGAAATCATGGCTCCGGGTCGTAGCTGTGCAGTCCCTTCGAGGGCAAGAAATATCTCCGGAATAAAAAAAAAAAAAAGAACAAAGTTCCCCTTCACAGCTGACTGATAAGTTAACACCTTCAGTGCGACTATCTTTCACCTATGTTTTTAACCCTAAGCTTGTCAAGAACCATTGTGTCATAAAATGTGAAACCAGGCACCGATTTGCCAGCAAGTTTTAACTCCTCTTATCACTAACTTTCATCGTATATCACAGAATATTCCCCCGGTTTATATCGCAAATAAAAACTTCGTGAATTAAACGAAAGCGGAAGGGCAAAAGCTGGTTAATGTTCCGTTCTCTGCTATCTTCCTGCACGTGCTGTCGTCAAATTTTGATCGAGGGTCGCTAACTACAAGTTAAGACATAAATATGTGTAAGACGTGGTGAATTAAAGATAACTGTATCGCTGATTCTCCTCCAAATCCCGCTGAGGGAACGAGAAGTTGAGGAATTACGAGAGCGCCTGCTGCCTTGCAATGAAGACGTATTGCTGCAGAACAAATCACATCTATCTTCAGCCTGGGGGTTATGAAAAACGGTGCACACTAAAAAAAGAGGAAAAGGTGCGCAAAAAACACTGTAGTGAAACACGTGTCTTGGCGTGCAAGTTTACACTCCGTACTGAAATTTAATTACAGTTTTGCTGTAGGGGAAAGTGCGTGACTGTCAGATTCTGAACGCACATGGCTGTTTGTGTACTTGACATATTTCATCCGTCATCCTAGCCAGCGATAACGCTATTATACATTCAGTTTTATTGGACTCACCGGGATAGAGGAACTACTCACGGTATCAGACTATTATACTTTTGTTTATTTCCTGCAGGTCCTCATTCATAGCGGAGGGCTTTTAAGTTTGCGTGCTTTTGGAGGGAGCGGGGCATGAAAATACATATACTAACCTATAAAATTATGAATATTGTTACTGTAACAGGGTCACAGATTGGCAAGGTATAAATAGCGTGGGAAGATAGTTGACGGCGGGGAGACAGAGTTATTGTAGGCCAGAGGGGGAAATTACGGGATGCAACGGAAAGCGTTGACACCCGAAAAGGGTAGTGTTTACCTGACCGCCGTACTTGACGATCAGATCACCTGGGAATTGCTTGGGGGGTAGAGATGCTTCAATAGTATTTGACGTGGAGTCGACGGGGGTGGCTATTAGGATAACTAATGTACACTCGGTGAGCGTCTTGGGACACTGCCCGACTGGGTATAAATCCCCGAACGCTCCTTCCAACTTCAGACCGCTGAGAGCACTCACCAGCTTCGTGCCGAAGAGGAGACCACAACTGCAACTGTAACTTTGTACTAGTCTTGTGAGTGGGGAAGGTCAGGGAACCCGCAAACATCCTTTGTCAGAGCGTGGTATCTTTGGTATCTTGTCGGCATTTGAGCTGTTGCTGAGTGGTAAGTTAATTGTACGATGTATGTGTATTTTACTTAATGTTCATGATTGTAGAACCTAAATCTAGTGGGGTTACTTTGGTATAACTACTGCCTCTGAGAGAGTCACGGAAACGCCGTTATATATATGTTAAGAAACCTTATAGGATGGGGTCTGTTAGAGAGAGCGTTATTCTTCGTGGGGAACGTGTAAATATCATTAAAACTGTATTGATCGTTTATTCTATTGCCTATATGGGAGCCTATGGAGTATGGGAGCTGCAGCCTGACTTATAACATGTACAGTGTCAGCGGTTAAAAGTATTAATGATGAATATCCGTCATGGAGTAAGTATGGAAGTCATGCCTTCCAGCAGTAGATTAGGGAGTTGCGATTGTTTTTCTACAGAGGAGGAAGAACAACACCTTCTTGGCTTCTCAACTTCTTGTCCTTTGATTAACGACATCGTGGCTTCTTGGTTTCCCGACCTATTGGTACCTGCCGATACCTGTTGATCTAACTGCGCCGTCAAGCCAGAGTAGAGAGGAAGAACCAGTGCCCAGATAGCGCCATACACCCCTAAAGGAGAGGTTTCCTTATGCTGAATGTACCCATGTGTTTTATAAAATGTGCTAGGAATTGAATATTACGAAGACTTTTAATTATCATGTACTGATTTGCATCAATTTCATTCCATCGAAATTCACATGAAATTGTATGACCTATGTTCCTATTATTATTGAATGAATTAATAATTATTGTATATATATAAGCAATACAGACATCGTTTGTTATAACTTATAGAAGAGAGATAGTCGATTATTTAGTGTGTTTGTGCCGTGCCCATCACGGCTCGTGTCAGAAGAAAGTTAGTGAGAGAAAGTGGAAACATCACAGTTACAAAATCATACGTCCCCCAAGTTTTTTGCACTAGGGGTAAGTATTTTAAAGCCTTTGGTGACTCCAGCATGTAAAGCGTTAGTACCCTTCTCAGTTACGAAGATAATTTTTAAAAAAATTAGTTTTATCAATATTTTTCCGAGAAAATAAGATGCTGGATTGTATTATTATAAAACTCAAGTATAGGCTATGTTTCTAATGAAATGGTCAGTCGACTCCGTCCTTGCCAAATGCCATTTGAAGTTTCGGATTATTAAGGCCATAATGTGGACATTCGACATTTTAATGGCCGGGCGCTCATATACAGGAGGAATTTAAAAAAAAAAATTGAGGGTGGAAGGGGGGTGGGGGGGGGGTGGTGAAGTCAAGGATATGAAAAGTGTACACGGGGCAAGGGAGCGTCAAAAATCCCTGAAATCGAACGTACATACTTGTACTTATACCATAGAGATACTATTATTACATGCACATGTATACTATTAGTGTAATAATAGTATCTCTATGACATATACTTTGTGGGTGACCCCAAATTGAAATCAGTTATAAGGCCGAGAATGCCGAGAATGCCCACAACAACGCCATCTTTGTCTCTCCTACTTTTTGGCTTTGTTTGCTTCTTCTGCGCTTTTCTTTCTTCCTGTGTTTATTTTCCTCTTTGTCTCTTCCTTTATGTCCTCTTTTTTTGTTCTTCTTCATCTTTCTTCCTTTTGTCTTCTTTTTTCTCCTCCTTCGGTTCTGCCACTCGGTCTCCCTCCCCCCTTTCATTCTCTCGGTTTCCCTCCACCACCCGCTTTCTCTCTCTCTCCTCTCTCTCCCTCTCTCTCTCAATTTCTTTATTACTCTTTATTGTTCTAGTTTTTGTCGTTCAACTTTTTGTATAGTTGCTGTTCACTCTTTCTGCTAATCCCTTGTATAATACGCAGATAGCGATATGGAATGGGAACAGTACACTTACAATCAAAACTCCCTTTTCTTCCAGGCTTTGCTCCTCCCCTCCTTCCCAAATCACTCAGACTCCATATTTCACTTAATGGACCCCTCCCCCACCCGGTTCCACTCCAACCTTATCCTTGATAGAATGACATACACACCGGTATCACTAGCAACTATCGCCATAAGCGTCCACATAAAACACCTATCGATACAATCACACCGGAACAAATGGGGCCCCCACCATCCAATTTGCAGGCCGCCGCCGTTGCTGGGCTGAATTATCATCTCACTAATGTCTCCCTTGTGGGTGCCTGGGCGTCTTGCGATCAGCTTTCTTCTGTGCTGGGTTTGATTGGGTCTGACGTGCTCGGTTGTCATTCAAGTTAGTCTGGCCGGCTTAAGATTGACTTTGATTGCTAATGAATTTGATTTCTGAGGGTCGGGAGAAAGGAGAGGGCGTGTGATGTCAGGCTTACACTGTAACCACATTTCTGTGAAGAATGATTTAGTGAATAGTAAAAGTGAACTCAAAGGGTTTGGCTGTCATTAAGGCTCAAGCTAGAGGATTCTTTCGATTTCTACGAAACTCCGGAAGAGAAACTAAGGAGAAAGTCTGTGAATATCTATCTATCTATTTATCTATCTATCTATCTATCTATCTATCTATCTATCTATCTATCTATCTATCTATCTATCTATCTATCTATCTCTCTATCTATCTATCTATCTATCTATCTATCTATCTATCTATCTATCTATCTATCTATCTATCTATCTATCTATCTATCTATCTATCTGTCTATCTATTTATCTAGTTATCTATCTATCTATCTATCTATCTATCTATCTATCTATCTATCTATCTATCTATCTATCTATCTATCTATCTATCTATCTATCTATCTATCTATCTATCTATCTATCTACCTATCTATCTATCTATCTATCTATCTATCTATTTAAAAGCAGAATAGCCGCACAAAATTGTAACATAAATGATGATAACTTTATGGTCTCGGACCTCTTTATTTGACGACCTATTTCATATCTACAGTCTTTGTCTCGGAGTAACCTCCCTGACTTGGACCTCGACAGTGTCCTCTGTTAGTTTGTGTCAAACAATGAGGTTTGTTGGCAAACAATGACCACAGAAACCTGGTCGGCGAAAACAAACTTAAAACTTTGCCCATAAATCTGATTTTGTTTCCATTGTCTTTAGTTTGTATTTTGTAGTCATTTAACTGCGTTTTTCCAAGTGTCCTTTTCAGATTGTGGCCCATTATAGAACTAATGTGAGAACGCTTATCAGTGTGGGGAGTACGGCGTGCGGGATCTGATAGGCTGTCGTGGTTTATGATGACTTTAAGATGTTTCAGAAACGGAGTTCGTGTCATCTGGTAAGTGTGAGCATGCAGACCCATGGGTACACAAGAGATGAGCAAATAACTTGTCATATAGCTGCATTAGAGGAACAATAAACCGAGGTTGATAAAACTTAAAGTCAAGTTTTTCAGTACTTGTGAATTATGATGTCCAGTGGCGGATCTACTAAGAAACTAATGGAGCTTAAGCTCCAGGGCCCCCTTATCCCAGAGAGGCCTTGAAGAAACTTTTTTTTTTAATGAGTGAATTTTTAATGTTGCCCTATTTTTGCTGGTTGCAGAGGAGCCCCATAACATTTCCAGTTTGAGGGTCCCAAAAATGTAAGCCCACCACTGGTTCTCTTTATATGTTTTTTGTTTACTTTGGAAGCAACTGCATTAAAAGTGTATCGGATGAACATCTTTGTTTTTTTGTGGACTGCAGCCTAAGAGCCCCGTCACACTGACTTCGGTTCTGTTTCGCTTTCGGCAGTTTTGCCGAAAGACTCCAGACGAAATTAAAACGCGAAATGAGACGAAAGCGGAAGCAGTATGAGCTCTAGAAGGCGCAGTGAAGATTTCTAACACCTTCTCGGCTTTTCGGCTAGTCGAGATGGACGTCATTTGGCAAACTTATCGAAAGCGAAACGAAACCGTGTCCGGGCTCTTAGGCTATTGGGCTTTGATTATTGACTCTTGAATTCTACTTCTCTTTGTTTCATCCAAAGTGGTGTTAATATTGATAAGTTTCTTGTCTGTTGTTTGTTTTTGTTTTTTTTTCTAGATTCTGTTTGAATAAATTAAGTTGCATCTTTCCTGTCTTGTTGATTCGTGTGTTATATAACCTGTTCTGTGTTGACTTCAAAATATAGTTTCTTATTAATTGTGTCCATAGATTTGAACATAGTTCTTGGATACAATAAATTATTTCCAAGGTTTGGGGCCTTGCTGATATTTTAGATAGAATATGCATTTATGACACTGTGGAGTCAACAGTGCTCGGAAAATGTGAAAAAGTATTTCATGTAGCTAAGTAGAATTGAATTCGATTCAGAAGCACTACTAACGATATCGTCCCCGTGAGCACATTCATTTATGAGTCAGACGGCGGGAGCCATGAATCACAGTTGTGACTGAAGTAAATTATAGGCCCATAATGTGATTGAATGATAGGGGAAAAAAGGGGGAACTTAATATTGGGAGAATAAAATGCAGACACTGAACATATTGACTGTAGAAGATTTTGGCGGTTTCGAGTCCAACTGTGCGAGAAACGTCGACATTGTCAGGAGATAGAGCTTTGAGAAAAGGTAACTTTATTTATTGACTTGTTTATTATCGATTTTTTTATCCTTTTGTTTTTATTTCATTGTGTG